>VYZQ01055053.1:0-35113 GCA_013400655.1 Mystacornis crossleyi
TTTTTTTTTTTTTCCCCTCTTGCTCCCCAGCACTGTGGCAGGATGGGGACACGGATGAGGCACAGCAGTTGGGAGCCATTGGGATCTCAACCTTGTTGTGTATTTGGCATCATACTGAGGGTTGGGCAGGTCATGCAGGGACTGGCAGCTGAGGACGGTTTGGGGTGTGGGTTTTACTCCTCAGATCACTTGGGGGAACCCCTGGGAAACGGGATATTTCTGCACCTCTTGCCCACCTAGTTTCTTATGAAGAAACAAAAAAACCCCCATTCCAGTCCTGTTTCATTGCCTCAGTTTTAAATATTTATTTAAAGTCAAAAAAGGAGAAAGGGAAAAAGAAAAGCTTTCATGAGAACAAATGGTAACTGCAGCTGTGAGAAAACACAAAACCAATGGCATGGGATGAGAGATGGAGAGACCTGGAGTATGGGGGATGTGCAGGGAGGCAGCGAGTGATGCATGGTGGTGATTTTGGCCTGGGGATGAGGTATTTCTGGCAGGGGCTGTGTGGAGGGCGAGGTATTTGGGACAGATTCTGTTAACCTTTTCTGATGGTGGTTGGGAACCAACCAGCAGGCAGTAGTGACCAAAAAAAAAAAAAAAAAAAAACACAAAGAGAGACTCACAGATAAATTTTTTTTTCCTCAAAAAAATAAAATCCATAGTCCATATGAGACATGAAAACTCCAAACAGGCACTGAAGAGTTTCTGATACAGTACAGCTCTGATTACATCAATATTATTCCTTATATAGAATTAAAGATTACCATAATGATCCTCTTTTTTTAAAAAAAAAAATCCTCCAAATTTACATATAGAGACTAAATGTCTACAAAACTTAACAAAACAAAACCCTTCCAAGCTCGGCTGGGTTCTGAAACAAGGTCAGTCAGTCTTGACAGAGGGGCCGAGGGAAGAGTTGCAGAGCTGGGTTTAAATGTGAGCTTAGCCCAGGGAGTCATGTGGGCACCTCAGTACAGCCCGACTCAGTACATGACAGCTGACTCCAAAGGAGCTCTCTGAGGCTCAACACTTCTAGATGAGATGTGTCCCTCGCTCCCCTCCCAAAGCAGTGAGGTGCTGATGAACAACAGTAACAAAAAAGCAAATTTTCATGTAAATTATCCCATAAGTGATGTTGGCTGTGGTTTGAGTTGTGTTATTGACACCCATGGTCACTGAAGGATCCCTTTTAAGGTGGCTGTTTCTCTGATTTAGCTGTAGGACATAATCTCCTCTCTTCCCAGAGTGATGATTCTATGGGGCTTTTTTTTGGGTCTGTGGCAAGACATTGTAGCACCTTCATAACCTTAAATAAAGTCATATATATAAAATAACACACTTTTTTAAGAGCACCAGAGATTTCACAGTGAGAGGTAGAAACAAATCAGACGAGCCCATTCCCTCTCTCTATTTTAGCACCAATCTCTTCCCCTCTCCTCTTTCCATTCCCCCTTCTTTGCTTCCTGACTCTCCCCTAGTCCAACACCACACATGAGAGGGAGTGTTGATTAAACTCATGGAAGGAGGAACTTGGCCTTTTTTTTCTTTTTTTTTTTCCTTTTTCTTTTTGCTTTAAATAATATAATATATATATTTTGTTTCTTCTAATATTGCACATCAAAATGCTTCCTGTACACAGAGCAGCCAGATTCAACTTGCAGCTCCGCCTGGGAGACCTGATGCAGCACATGGCCATCCAGAAGGCGACACGCTCTGAGAGGGAAGCTCTATTTTTTAAATTATTTTTTCAATGGAAAGAACATTTGGTAACTTAGGAACCAGACAAAAATGGGTGGGTGGGGGGGGAACAACAAAAAAACCCACACACTGCAAGTTGCTTGAGGTTTCTCTCAATGTTTTCTTTGGTCATGGAAAAAGCTTTGTGTGTGGAACCGCAACATCCAGTCCCCTGATCCCTTTTCACTGCTCACGTCCCGACTGATGCCCGCTTCCCTGACGTCCTTGTTCTTCCTCCTTTCAACAACCAGCTGAGTTCAGTAGATCATGGGTTCTTGGAGACCTTGAGCCAAAGGCTGGAGCAAGAGTTGACCCAAAAGATACAGCCCAGCTGTCCTTGCTGCAGAGAGGTGGGGGAGCCCCTGTAAGGACAGGCCAATCGTGGGATTGGAGCCTCAGAGCCTGGTTTCCATAGCTTGGTTCAAAGGAAGCAGACGGGGCCGACCTCGAGGTGATACTGCTTTCCTGGCTCGGATGGGGGCAGGTTGTAGATGTTGACAATTGGCAGCTGCTGAGGGTCCTGTGTCCGAAACGAAAAGAGGGTCCGATGCCAGCGTCCGTCCTTGATCTGTGTGGGGAGGGGGGACAGAGAGAAAACTGATGAACCAGGGGGTGAATCCTGCTGGAAAGGAATGTGTTCCACGAGGTGTAAGCCTGAAAATCCCTGTGTGAGACAAGGGACTGTCCCTTGGGCTGAGGTCTGGGGTGGGTTTAGAGAGCATTTTGGGGAACGCTTCACCAGGCTGAGGAAAACTGAACTCGAGTGGTATCACCAAAACGAGCTCCTAGTGCTGCGAGCCTGAGTGCAGCCCTGTGGCTCCCGACTGCGTGGCACCACACAAGAGCCACAGCCACCACCCACAGGGAACCATTCCCCCTTCTGCCATTTAACTGCTCCTATACAGGTAACTTCAGAATTTCATCTTTTGCTTTCTCTTTGAAGGCAATCTGCTTCACAGGAGCTGCTATAGCATCCTTGACTGGAAAATCAGTGGAGAACTGGCAAACTTGACCCTTCTCCCTTGTAGGATGAGCAGCATTGGTGTTAGTTGAGCCCCAGAGTGGGCTCTGGCATTTCTCTCCAGTTCTTCTTCCCTCTTTCACAGCAACATACCTTGCAATCATCAGCTGCCACTTCTGGCCTGAGCTGCCCATCCGCTTCAAACATCTGCCCGTTCCAGGCCCTGAAGCGCACGGCTTTTTCCGAGGGTTTCTCAGAGGAGCCTTCCTGCCAGACAGAGGTGTTCAGGCAGTGGATGGTGATGTGCTGCACCACCTCCGAGCTCAGCAGTCGCAGGAAGTTCATCTGGACTCTCCCGATGTCAAAATCCAACTGTAAAGTGACAGAGAGGTCAGAAGGGCACCCTCCAGAGGGGCTGAGAGGAGCAGGATTGGTGCAAGGTGGGGTTCCCCTGTCCTTTGTTTCATTCTGCACTGGTGTCCAGAGCTGGATCTGATGTGAATATGGGCAATAAGGGCTGGATGCCAAGTCATTTTGGAAAGTTTTCATGGGGACACAGCATGTCCTGTGCTTTGCAGAACAAACTGGAAGGTCCTTAAGTAGGAGGAAAAGAAGATAAACTTTGAATTCAATACAACTTGCAAAGCGGGTTCCAGTTCATCTGCAAATGAGCATAGATATTGCTATTTGTATTTTTAGTACAGGTACTTCCTCAACAAAAATCCTGTAGCAATAACTTCACTGGAAACTTGTGTACTTAAGCTGATCTCACTTTTCCAGGTGGTGGAAAACAAAATGCCAGAGTGACTCGAACATAATTCAATAAAGTTAATTCAATAAAGGATTTGGGAGCAGTGTGTTTGTGAAATTACCAGTCCTGTTAAGGCTGTGTGTTCAGTAAGCATCACCAGAACACACGGTTTTGTCTTGACAGGAGTCAATAACAACCTTTGGTGTATTTTTTAACTCCTGAGAGCAGTTCTGAGTGTTATGGTTGCACTAATGGTGCCCCGAGGAGAAACCTGTGTGCTGTGTCCTCGTGGTCACTGTCCAGTGTCCTGGGACAACACAGCCTGTGTAAATATTTGGAAATAGCAGTGTGGGAAATGCTGCTCTGGAGCTGAGCTCTGCCTACCTTGGAGACAGTGACGGGGCTGAGACACGTCTGGCCCCCGTTGGTGAAGTTGCAGATGACCTGTATGGTGTCTGAGGCACAGCCAAGATTTGGGTCAATCCAGTAGGTACCTGAGGAAATGGAGGATTTGAGGATTAACAAGGACACTTAACCTTTTCTGTGAATGACAAAAGGAGAATTTTGGTTTCTTCATGACTGGTCCCAGGGACGGAGACCACGTGAAACAGCTCTGTGGTGATTGCAGCCTTTGCACATTCAGGGCTTCCTACCATCATTCATCTTCTGTTCACAGTTCATGAGGTCCCGGCAGATGCGTGCAGGGTTTTCCTTGGTTCCCAGGGGTCTTTTGATGCTCTGAATGAGGTTGCTGAGGTAGTGTAGAGTCTTAAAAATCTCCCCTCCATGGTCGAGCATGAGAAGGTCTGGATGTTGGTAACCCTGGAGAGAAAAGAAGGCAAAGTCAGGGGTGCCTTGGGGGTACTGGGTGCTGTAATCACAAGGGTTTCTGCATCATTTTGAGAAAAATCAGTGGGTCAAAGACAGGCTGTGCTGGCTGGGGGCCAGTGAGCCACAGGCCTTGTATTGTCCCAAACAGGACATTGCTGAAATGCTGGCAAAGTCACAATGGCAAAGTCAGGAGGTCTGAAGCTTCACAAATCAGTGACACAACAGAACTATATCCTTTAACTGGACCTTTGCCTGCATAAACTCCAGATATTCCACTAGAACAGTGACAAATCAGGGCTTTGTATAAACTTTCTTCACACAGAAAGCATTGATGAGACCATTCCTAGTCTCCAGCTCAAGCAAAGAGCAGGGAGTTCAAAAATTCCCTTGTACCTCTGTCTTGAGCGCGGCGTTGGAGTCGATCAGTGTCTGGAAAGCTGCCCCAAAGCTGTCTTGTTGCTGGTGTGGGGTGAAAAAGATGGAAACTGAGATTGTTAGAAGCTGAATGTGCCCTGATGCAAGAAAACACTTCTCAATCTAAAGGCTACAGTTCAAGAATTGCTCTGCTAACAGAGCATCTCCTGCTGGACCTGAGTGTGTGTCTTCAAGGTCCCAGCAGCACCTTGGCTCTGCAGGACTTATTATCATCATTAACAAACATACAGAGAATGGCAACTTACAAATGAGGCTGGAACTCCTGGCGGTCCCTGGAAATCAGAGGAAAAAAGTGGCATCAGCCAGAAAGCTGGTCAGTCACTGTTGCATGTATATTTTGCCATGGCCTTTTGAAATCCCCGTTCCCCTGGAGCCCCTCAGTGCAGAGAAGTGAGAGAGGCAACAATGCTGTCTGTATAAAACACTTGGGGATGGTTTGGACTAAAGCACAAGAAACACTGGTCCATTCACATACATGGTTTTGCATAGGAAGAACGGGGCTAAGCCATAATTTCCAGTGAGGGAACAGTCCCTCTAGAGAGTATCATGGCAATCATTTCAGCTTGTTTCAATAATGAACTTCTCTCACATATACGTACCGGAGGGCCAGGGTGTCCTCGTGGGCCTGGAGGACCCTGAAGACAGAGTGGCATCAGTTAGTGAAATATCTCCAGTTTTTATTTCCATTTCTCGTGGTTTTCACCAGCACAAATCTGTTCCCAGCTGTATTTTTACCACCTCACAGCAGCTGGTCCCTCAAAACTTTCAAAAGACAGGAAGAGGCCCCATTTTGTCCCAGCTCTGGGCACATCTGTCTACACCTGGTCTATTCCTGCTGCATCCCTTGTTCCCAGCTCTTTCAGCTCCTCAGCTGTCACTAATGCTGTGTCCCCAGGTACTCATCACATTCCATATGTGCAATTACCCACCCTGCAGCTTTACTCCTGCTAAAAGCAACTGTTTTATTTAAATACAAGATATCAGTCAGAAAATGAGAAGTCATATACTTACTCTGGGACCTTGCAGACCCTGCAGGGAAAAAAAAAGGCACAGAAGCCGTCAGAAAATGCTCATTACTGACTCAAAATCTCCCTGTACACCCACGTGCTGTTCCCAAGGTGCCTGTGCAAGGGCTGGGTGCTGTACTGCAAATACCACAGTTGTGGACAACATGGTGAAGTGTTGCTGGGTTAAGGAAATGGAAATTTTCCCAGCAGAGTGGTGTGGATGTGTGTGCACATGTGTAATATTGTCTTGCTCTCATGGGAGCCTAATGCACCCTGTGGTCACAGCAGAGCCCAGAGTGACTCTTGATTGTTCAAAGTCAGGGACCCTCTTAGGGGTACCCGGGGTGGGACCAGCACTTACCATCTCCCCACGGCTGCCTTTGTCTCCCTTGGGCCCCTGTAAAGCACAGGAGGTGGCTGTCACTGACCATTCACAAGCTGCCCCGCAGGGTGCTGCCCCCCCTTGCAAGGACCCAAGTGCATCTCTAACTCATCAGTGCATGTTGTCATATTGGCCTCCCCATCTCAAAGCAAAAAATGCCATTACTGGCTGTTTTGGCAATGTCTGAGTTCACCTTACTGGTTTTTATTTCTGCCAGTAGCAGCGTCTGGACCAAGCTCTGAGTAGTGTCATGCTTGTGTTTTCACAAAGCACTGACCTGATCTTTCACCTGTGTTCAGGGCCTTTGGCATTTTAGGGCAGGCAGGGATTTTCATAAATTCCCAAAATCAAGTGGTTCCCAGTTTAACACATTTAAAAAAAAAAATTATTTAAACGTGTTTTTCCCCCCCTCAGGCCAAGTTCTTTGGAAAATCTGGCTTTCAAAAATCTGCAATAACATTCTTGTCTTCCAGTCTATTGAAAACCTTGCACCTATGTATTGCTACTCCTCACTTTTCAGCTAATAATCTCCCAGCAACTGTCTATGCAGCCAGAGACTAAGCCTGCACTTTTCTGAAGCTGCTGATCTTAAAACCCATTTTGTTCTCCTGATTACAGCAGGATTTGGGGGTTGCTTATGCTGGCCTCAAACATCTTTTATCTCACGCACTTAAACTCCTCTAAAAAACACAGGCAGGAGAGAAGTGTGGATACTTACGGGGCTTCCTGTGGGACCCTGAATGCCGAGCGGACCAATAATTCCTTCTTTTCCCTAGGAAAGAAAAGATATGTGAAGCACCATATGGGACCTGACAGTCATTTTCACTAAGGCAGACACAGTGAAGACACTGAATCTTTGCTGCTTTTCAGCAACTTGGTGGTGGTATTTGCTGTAGCTGGGATAAAAAATAATTTCAAACTGCAAGCCCAAAGAGACAAGTCCTCACAGTATGGTTGTCACAAGCCTTGTTAAACCTCAGAAATTCCAGAAATAGAAGGATTTCAGTGTAGCTGGAGTGCTCTGTACAGCGTGGCTGTCTCCAAGCCCCGTGCAGATGTGGTCACCTACAGCTCTGAGGCTCAGAGGTGGTGCTGTGGCCTTGAGCACTGTGCTCCTCACACCCCCTGGAGCCTCACAGAAACAGGGGTGAAGGAAGAAAATCCTCCCAAACCCACAAACTGGAAAACCACTCACCATGAGACCCGGCGGCCCACGTGGTCCCTGAATGCCTTTGAATCCGAGGTCTCCTGGGGGGCCCTGCGAGCAAAAAATGAGATGTGAGGTCCACTAAATAACCAAACCCTGTGTTTATGCCCTTGCTTAGAGCTCTGCTTGAAGGACAGGGGTGCTGCCTCTTGTATATGGGAATGGGAAGATCCAGTTTGTTGTGAATTCTTTTCCCACTCCTGTTTTGCAAGGCTTTTACTTTTGACAGAAAACAAACAGTCCCTTCTTCACCAGGGAAATTATATGCTGATAAAATGAGTCTAAATTTCAAGTCAAGGCTCTCAGTGTTAGGGAGAGTTACTGTTAGTGTCTGAGGTGCAGGCTGATGTTTGATGGTGGAAATACGAATGTCAGAAAGGGGAAAAACAGCCACGGAATCTCAGGGACAGCCCTTTTCCTCCAGCGAAGCGTATGTAAGCACGCACTCATTAAACAAATGAAGATTCATAAACTAAAGAAAGCTGGGATCAAAATTCAATTTCCGCAGTTTCTGCAGAGCTGCTAGCAATGCAACAAGTGTAGCATTACCTGTCCCCAGTAAAGTGAGACTAGAAAACCAACTGGTCACCTGCAGCCTCTTACCTTTGGCCCAAACAGTCCTGCAATCCCTGGAAATCCTGCCTCGCCAAAGTCTCCCTGCATGTGACAGCCAAGACAAATACAAGAACAAAGGACAACAGTAAATTCACACTGGTGGCTGGAGATGTCACTCAGAGATGCACCAAGAGTTCAGCAGCTTCAGAGAAAGAGAAATCCGTGAGTCTCCTTCAGTCTAAGCAAGACTGATGAGAAACAAGAATAAAAAAAACCTGGAGGAGGAACTACACAAACATCAGGCTAGAAGCAATTCACTTGATCCCTCAGATCTCACCAATGCCACCTTTTTGCCCCCCAAATGGGAGGCAGACCTACACTATTCCTAGCAGATGCTTCTCTGGCTTGGCCCAGTAGAAGCAGGAGGGAGAGGATCTACTCTGAGACTGATCTTGGAATTTCATGCTGCAAAATAACAGCCCCAAAGTTCTTTAAAACAAGTTCCTCTTTTATTTCTAATACAAACTGGACTGACCTACCAATTCAAACTATAATTTCAAACTATGCTCATTCAAGCTGTTAAAAATGTGCATGTTCCTAAAACATAACCTCCCACTCAAACCCAGGAAAACCAAGCATATCCCCTAATCCTTCTCCCATTCAACTCTGCAGGGATTTTTCCTCAATTTCATAAGAAAAATAATAATAAAATAGTTGAAAGGCCATCAAGCTTGAATCAGCACATAGCATGCACTCTGAGAATAAAAAACCCCACCCTGGGTAGCATGTCCTTATGTAAACATCCTCCTTTCACCAGGTTTGAGATGGTCATCCCTTGATATTTTTGGGCTTCTCAGATGTCAAAATTCAAGAGGATTCAACGTTTTTAAGAAAAAAAAAAAGGGGGGTCAGAAACCTTCACCAGATGATTCTTCTCCAGTGTTAGGAACATCAGAGATAGATAAGGCTTGTTTGACCTCTTGGCAGGACTGTGTCACCCATTGTTTTTGGGGTGTATTACAATGGTTTGTTCACTCAGTTGTAAATGACCCAAGTGATGGGGCTTCCACCCCGTTTATTACAAGGTTGTTCCAGCATCAGCCTAGAAACCTCACTGTTAGGAAGTTTTCCCTGCCATGACAGTGAGACACTGCTTGGCAAGAAAGGGCTTGGTTGGACTTGGTGGAGCATAAGAAACTTTCCAAGGATACAAATTGATTTAACTGCCCATTTATGGGTCCTGGAAAGGAAAACGGCTACTAACAGAGGACTAAGGTCTTTCCTGCGTCAGGAGAATCAACCAAGCATTCTTTCTAGAGAAATTTCAGGCAAAAGCACATGGGAAGTCAGAAGGGTTTAAACGTCATGGAGTCATCTCAGCCAAAGGGACACGGTCACTAGTCCTGCAGCAAATCAGGCGGTGACAGTACGGGGCAAATGAATGTGTCACTTGTGTCACAGAGACAAAATGATCTGTAGATTGATCTATGATCAATGACAAAATGATATATGGTGG
The DNA here is from genome assembly GCA_013400655.1 of Mystacornis crossleyi. Classification (NCBI taxonomy): domain Eukaryota; kingdom Metazoa; phylum Chordata; class Aves; order Passeriformes; family Timaliidae; genus Mystacornis; species Mystacornis crossleyi. The sequence goes on from VYZQ01055053.1 coordinate 9,386, forward strand.
TGTTGGTTACTGCCTTTCAGCCTGAAAACTGTCAGCACAGGGTTTTATATAAAAACGCCAAACAAGTGAAGTTTAGTTGAGGTAGTTTGGGCAATCTTGTGCCTTGTTTTGTATCAATCCTAATCTCTCTCCCAGAATCATACTCAAGCTGGATATGGGCTCCCCTGTAAAGACCCTCCCAGGGATCACCCTGCTGTCCAGTCCTGTGGATCCACATCCTCTCCTGCAGGAGAAGCCTGGAGTCAGCTCTTATCAGCTCCATCACCACTAACCGGCTGTCCTTTGGGTCCCGGATCACCAGGGCTCCCTGGAAGGCCTGTTCCTCCCAGTGATCCTCGCTTCCCTGTTTGGCCAGTCTGTCCAGGCAATCCTCTTTCACCCTGAAAATAACAGAATTAAAGTAATTCCGAAGGACAGGAGCTAAATATAACAGCATGCAGCTGAAATAGCCATAGATGGAAAGCTGGAAAAGATGGCTCATTGGGATAAGGAATGTGGTTCCATCAGGGGATGCCCCAGGTCTGCTAAGGTAGGTTGTTCAGGATGCACAGGGTGAGACCAAGGTGGGCATGGCTGTGTCCCCTCCTGGGCTGCCCACAGAGCAGGAGCCTCGGAAGAGCTGTCCCACCTGCATGGGGGTAAGGAGAGAAGGGGGATCAAACGTCTTCTCTTTGCACTTCCTACGTTATTTGTCCGGCCCTGCAGCTTCCCATAATCTCTTCCCCCAGCAGGCTGGCAACTGATGATTAATTCATGGAAAATGCTGAAGGCATGCCAAGAGCAGGACTTCATTCCAGAGGCTGCAAAGCCAACATTTTCTCCTGTGTTAACTCTACAACTTCAATCCAGAGAGGGGCTTCTGCCACCCAGCACCACTCTTTGCTCCCCACCTCTTCCCCTTGCCAAGTGCCAGGAGCAGCTCAAGTTCCAGCTACTCAATCTGGGGCAGACTGGGAGAGTCTAGGATGGTGGAACAGCCCGAAAAGGGGCAACAAATTCCCCTGGAGGTAGGGTGTGAGTGTATGACAAGGACACAGATTCTGTCACCTCCTGCTGTACTGCCCAAGGCAGCTGGAGGGCAGCAAGTGACAGATCAAGGGCGATGTGCTATGGAGCCCTAATTTAAATCAGATCCCAGGGCTTCTCCAAACCCAGCTGGAGTCTTCCTATTTACAGAGTCTTTCTACAAACGACTGAATTGCTGTGGGTCCAGTTTAGATCCTGTGGTGAGCCTGAATCAGGGCAAGGACCAGGAAGAAACCCCAAGGTCACAAAAGCAGCTTGTCCCTGCTTCCGCCCAGTGCGATGTCCAAGCCCATGCTGGCTCCAGTCGTTCTAATCCAGTAAATATGTTAAAAACCAAGAAGCACAAATTTCCCTCCAGCAGTTCAGGCCTTGCAGAGCAGCTAGAACACTTGAATCTCCCATGGAGTTGTCCATTCTGGGCATCCTACAGGTGGGCTCTAGCAGTTCCTCTGCAACTTCCCCATGTTTTTTCTAGCCAGGTTTCTAATGATAAAAGACATAAGTGTTTGTAGTGTGAGTATGTGTGTCTGCAGGCTCCTGAGCTCCTTTGGCAAAGGAGGAAAGGTCTCTGGGACATTCAGCTGCTGTGTACATCAGGAAAATGGATAGAGGGGTGGATGGATGAGAAGAAAGATCTACAGAGCCTCTAGCTAAATGAAAGATGGCAGCAGGAACTGAGACTATATTAGACCTTAGAGAGTTCAAGCTCAGAGGCATCAGGCTCACAGACTGGATTTCTCACAGCAGCATCTCAGGGAGTCAGAAACTCACCTTGAATCCTGGTGGTCCCTGTGCCCCTGGGAGTCCTGGCACACCGGGGTTCCCTCTCTTGCCTGACATCCCGGTCACACCTTCTTCCCCATCATCACCCTGCTCTCCCTAGAAAAGAAACACAGAAGAAGTTATGATACAAAACCCTTTCCCCTTCTGCACAGCTTCTGGGGGGACAGGAGAGTTGGTTGGATTCTATCCTCAGCAAGAGTGGGATAGGTTTGCAGGGGTAGGTTTGCAGATGTGGACAGAGTTCTGTGCACGTGAGTGTCTGTCAGGCTACAAAACCCACTTTATTTACAGATCTGGTCATGCAAGGGCAGCTGCTGCCTCTATGTGCAAGTGAGATGTGAAGAAGATCCACTCTGGGTACATGTAAACTGGAATATCCATAGCTGGATCACATAATTTCTCCTGTGCTACCTTTTAGTTTTCCAGCCCCAACGCTGTGTTTGCTGTCGAGGCCACAAGGTTACAGTTGAAGCTTACCAGCTTCCCAGGCACGCCGTCCTTTCCGGGCACTCCGTCCACTCCAGGGGCACCCTCCTGACCCTGCCTTCCCACCACTCCTCGAGGACCTGGTAGCCCAAGGATGCCCTAAAATCACAAAGGTGTTAGAGAAGGAGCTCCCAGAGAGCATTTCCTGGGGCAGAAAACTGAATTTTCACCTACCGGTGAGCCTCTGCTCCCTGCACTGCCCTGTGCTCCTTGCTTTCCTTTTTGACCCTGGAAGTTAAAAAAAAAGATATCTAAAATTGCAGCAGTTCTAGCACAGCTCCACTTGGGACTGTGACTTCAGGGTGTGCTTTTGGAAAATGATTGGAAGGAGTTTTATGAAAGGGAGATTTATAAAGTCAGTTGCTCCAGCACTGGGGAGTGAACTGCTATTTGGTTTTACTACAAGTGATTCTTCGTATGTCTTGAGAGTTCTAGGGCAGGAATGAATAGCTAGAAGGCAAGGACCTACATTTTTCCTAATACAGAGCAGATGAGGACAAATAAAGCAGGATGAACTCGAGGGAGGACTTGGTGCACTGGCAAGCATTAGAACAAGATGCTAAAAACCTGAGTCCTGCATCAGTTCATTGACAGCAAACCCAGGACCCACTGAGCCCTCTGAGGGTGTTCAGCAGAGCTTCTCTCTGAGAAGTAACTCCCTCTATTTTGGAAAGCTAATGGAAATTAAAAAGGGTGTCTTCTGTCTGAAATTTGCAATGTTGCTTTGTGAATAAAGGCATAAAATAAATACTCCTGAGGTTTATTAGCTGTAAAAAGGATTAATTTGTGCAGAATGAATGGAAAACTCAGTCTCATCACCTTCACTAGGGCTCTCTTAGTGAGGTCATGTACTAAAGCACTTTTAAATAGAAGAACTCATTTTCTGTGCATTGTTTCTCCATCTGCAGAGGTCCAGGCTGGCCAGCTACATGAAAGAAATATTCCTGGGGGTGCTTTCCCTGCTATTCATTAGACCCAAAGGCAGTTCCAGATTGTCATCGATGGGCAGAATTTCTTTATCACCTGGTACACCTCTTGCCAAGAAGACCTAAAACTGTCTTCTGGCATTACCCCCAGCAAGGTCAGATTAAAAAAACCCTAACATCTGCCAAGAGAGAGCAGGAATTTGCTGAGTATTGAGGTCACATACTTATGTTTTAGCAAATAAAGTCCCTGGTCTGTGAGAATAATTAGCAAGCTGTCATTACAGCCAGATGTGGAGGTAGGAGTAGGTATGAAGTGCCCCAGTGAACCCTGAAGGACCCATGTGTCCGGGATTTTCTTGCTCAATTAAGACAAGTTAGAGGGATTGTTCCAAGACACAATTCCATGGATAAATGGACTCCAAACCCAGAAGGTTTCAAGCCAGAAAAGTTTATGGTTCAAATGAAAGGGAGAGACACTTGCCTAGCTCAGCCCTCCTTGGGGATGGACGAGCTAGCTGTGGCTGGAGACAGCACAAACAGGGCATGGGAAAGAGACACAGCCCACGGCAGGGACTACAGACCTGCCCAAGAGTCACCCATCATGCTGGAGCTGGAATTGTCTTGATCTTCTCCCGCTCCACAAAGTCAACAAACCATTTGGCTTGGACACCCAAATATTTACAGCCCTCCCACAAGGATCCCCACAGCCTTTCAAGGCAAAATCCCACATGCTGGGCAAAACCATAGGAGTCCTCTTAATTAGACATTTTCTTTAAACTTGGGACACTATAAATCCACCCTGCTGAAACCTACCACATCACCTTTGGATCCCTTTGCTCCTGGCTTGCCTGGTGATCCAGGATCCCCCTACAAAACATAAGCAAGAAAAATCTGCTTAAAATTCCCTTCTGGCAGTATCTTGCATGAAGTACAAAGAACAGCATTTTTTGTGCCCTAACAATGCTGACTGTATGGAAACAATTCAGGGAAACAGCCTGTACTCAGACAGGTCCCTGGGGACACAGGAGCAAGGATCTGTCTCCAGAGAGCATTTAAAGGGGTGTCGATCGGAGAAGAAGCAACTCTGCCCCTCACTTGGGTGGTGCCTGTATTTGTGGCAGTCATTCACCAGATTCCGGATGGTGCCTGGGGAGCAGTGCTGAGAAGTGGGCAGGAAGGAGCTGTGTGCAGAAACTGTGTGCAGAATGAGTAGTTTACACAGTCACTGCTGGTACCACTTCCCTTTTGCACACTGCAGCCCGTGCCTTGGTTTCACCTGGGGGTCAGGTGTTAGAAAACTGCCTCTAGAGTAAAGCAGAGAGGGTATTTCACTGCTCCCTTGCTGGTCTCTTCCCCATCACACTCATCTCAGTCTTTTCTCCTGGCCAGCCAGGCTGGATTTTTTGGTCTCTATTTGTGTCAGTGGCAATTTCTGGATTAACATCAAATAAATGGTAAGGAAGGACTCCCTGCAGAGCTCTCCTTCTTCAGCTTGTTTTTGAGCCACGTTCCTAATGAACCTTTACTAAAGACAATCCAAAGCTCCTGCTTCCATCTGAACCATCTGAGGGGCTACCACCCACCCTGTAAACTACACCCATGGGGAATCCATCCATACATACATGTGGAATGCAGCAACTACTCATTTCTGGGCCATATAACAGAGCTACCATTTAACCCCAAAATAGAATCTGTTGTTCTTCCCAGCATCCTTACAAAGAGTGGGAATTGATTCAACTTTATTTCCCAATATGAACTACATTTAATGTGCTGCTGCACTCACAGTTGCAATAGTCATGTATAAAGATCAGATGGTACTGTATATAACAAGGGAATAAAAAGTCCTTCCCTTGAATTTGGATTTAATTTAGTCTTTCACAAAGTCTTTCGCTAGTTTGAGAGGAAACAACTTGCAAGCAGCAATGGTCTCACCTCACACTGGACTAGCAGAACATCAAAAGGATCACTTCCAAGCAGACCCTTCCACTGTCATTGTCATCTTCCACCACCCATCTCCTAAGAATTCTAGTCCCTCAACCATTCAGAAAGGATGGTTTTGGAAACAGGCACTGGGAGTGCTCTCTGTTATGTCACCTATTTATTAGTCCCAAATGTGGCTCAAAATGCCAATTCCATAGGCCTGGCTGATGGAAATGCCCACATTTCACAGCTCACCACACAATCCTACTGCAGCCCTTCCCACCTCCCTGTTTTTCCCATGCCTGGGACATTGGGTAGCTTACAATAAAGCAGCATCTCTTACTGGTAAGCCTTGCTGTCCAGGTTTTCCTCTTTCTCCATCAAGCCCTTCTTGACCCTTAAATAAAAAACAGAGAGGAAACATGTCTTTGTTCTTTTGTGGCAATGAAAAAGAAAAATGAATGTAATGTGATTTAAGGGGCAGAAGAAGACACGTGTCTGCATTCTGCTGATTTAGAAATGGTGAAATTGTGGGTAGTGCCCATGCTCCTGTGGATCTGCTGTGGAAAGAGGAACTGCTCATCACCATCTCTGCAGCAAAGAAGGTGTTCTAATGCATCTTAAAATACACACAGCACTAATGGAAGTGGACGGCTGGAGACAGCCATCCTAGAAAATAAGGCAGCAGCACTGCTACTCTGATGAATTCAAAATCTTCTGTAAATTACTGTAATGGGTCACTCTGACCAGGTGCTTTTGAATGGAGGTAACACTTAATATTGAGGTAACACTTAATAATTCATAGCACCTTTGCAGATCAGCCCCAATAAGCTGGAAATGTCCTGCAAAGAGGGTATAAGGAGCACAGCAGGATAATTCATAGCCCTGGTCTTGCTTTTGAGAGAAATCTTGCAAATATTTTGGAAGCCTCCAAATCTTAAAAGTTAACAGATCTTCCTATGGAAGAATCTACAGCCACGGGCACATCAGTCTTGAAATTTGTCAAGCACTGACATGAACTCTCTTGCTCACACCTTGCCCAGGGAGTCTCCTTGACAATCACAGAGACCTGTGCTCAAATGGTCCTACTCATTCTTTAGCCTCACTCAGGCAGCTGCCGGGCAGGGTGAGGTGCTGACTTTTTTGCCTTCAGCAATGTTTTTACTGCTTTAGGTAAAGACAGTTGAATTGTTCCTTGTCTGAATCAGCCATGTGCAGCAGCTGACGAGGGGCATCAGCAGGTTATGAACTGGGACTGCTGGGCAATTCTGTGGGCTGATGTGGACTGGGAGCACCTCCCCAAGGCAAACATTTCTGAATCATGCATTTGGAATAAGACTCACAGGATAACCAGTGTCTCCAGGCTCCCCTCGGTCACCTCTGTCACCAACGGGGCCCTACAAGAGCACAACGAAGCCTTGATGTGGATGTAAACAAGCTGTCATCTGCAATATCTCAATGGCTTGTGCATGTTCTACAAGTAAGGCAGCAACCCAACTAAGCCACCCACAAAAATCAGTCCAGGATCGATTAGAGAAGGGATTTAACATCTTACTCTGTCTCCAGGTGGTCCCTGTGGGCCTTCTACCTTCCCATCATCACCTTGTTCTCCCTGTAAATAAAATGTTAGTTTTAATATAAACAGTAGATTTTACAGCAGATGGTTCTGTACAGACCCAATCCAGTCCTTCCATATCATGAGAAGTCAAAGCCTCTGTTGAATTTACTCCTTTTTCATCCAAAGAAAGACTAAACAATTTTTTATTGTTGTTTGTTTCACTGACTCTTCACATTGCTGTCCTAATTTCTAGTGGTTTTTACTGCCTGGTCCATCTCTCCTCCCTAAGTAACCAGGTGCAAAGGGTTATTTTCAACAATTCCTAAAACTAAGTAAGCAGGATGTAATTGTGACAACATGGGAAATAGCTCTCTGCCTCTGAATTTTATGGCTGACAGTTCAACCAAACTCTTTAATCAAGCAGTTCCCCACCCTTGTTGAGTCCTGTCTGTGCTGTTGTGGGAGCAGGGGTGGTCTGGATGGGCTCCCTGGTTGTGTGCCACCATTGTGGGCTCATTTTACAATCAGCCAGGTGAGACAGCCTCTTACACGCTCTTTTTCTTGCTGGGATGCTCCACAGCACGAGCTCAGAGCTCATGGATTGGCTGGTAGACAACATCACCCTGCTTATTTTTGACTGAGGTCTCTTCTAAACATCCACAGAGAGATCCCTTAAGACTTAACAGAGACACTATCCTTTTAAATTCTGTTGTGAAAGTCACTCAGGGTCATGATGTCCTGTTTTCTCTGGAGTCTAGCTCAGAAATAGCTGTTTCTTTGCTCGCTGTGGAAGAATGCTATATTCCAGCTCCTCCAGTTTTTGACTACTCCATAGCAGTCTCTGGCACTTTGGCTCCTTTAGGATGAACATCTCAGAGCTCCTTTGATGCTGCACTACTGGAGAACGGGAGTTTGGGGTGTTCTGCCACAGTGGAGCTGCTGTATTTGGGGTGCTTGGGGTGCTCCAAGAGCCTTGAACATCCAAATCTCCAAAGACTGCAGAGCCAAGTTTTTCACAGACTTGTGTAATTCTCAGTGGTTGCACCAGCCCTTTCTGGTGTATTTACAGTTCTCTTTGATGTTCTCTCTGGGCTACTCTCTTGTTGGAGTTGCAGCTGCTGATAGTAAAGGGCACTTGGGAAATTTCTTGGTGAGCCTGCCTCTGAGAGAAACTTGGGTGGCAGAGAAGAGAGGAGGGGAAGCAAAGCCTCACAGGCTCTGCCGATGGTTTCCAGCACTACTGAACTTGCTGCTGGAAGCCAGCAGCAGAATACCTGGCAACTGATTTGCTTTCTAGCCACCATCTAAGGAATGTTGACTAGAAGGGAAATAAAACCACCATTTCTCAGCTCTCAGGGGAAAAAAATTATCCCAGTGTGTCTGTTACTATGCAGAAGTCTTGGCACTGATTGCTTCTTCCCAAGCAGGATGTGCACACCTTTGCCATTTGGGAGCTGAGATGAGTGTGATGAACTCAGAGAAAGTTCATAATTCTGGGGACCCTTGAAGAGCATCAAGACTCATAGACTTTCTCCCCATTGTGGCCTTGTTTCCCCTTGAGGCTAATTCCCACCTTGTTCTCTGTCTCCTGCCTGAGAAAACCCTGCAGCCTGGTCAGCTCTAGGACTGTGAAACCGAGTTCCTCCAGAACTTCCTGGTGCCTCAGCTGCTTGAGAGAGAGATGAAAGGTCTGCGCTAATTCTTCGGAAAGTTGCAGTGAAAAAAGTTAGAGTAAAGGGCAGCAAAGTAAACATGTTAGGATACAAATGGAAAATGCATGGAGAAGAAGGGAAGGCTTGTTGTTGTTGGCTCCTGTCCCAAAGTGAGATACACCAGTTTGTAATTTTTAAAAGGATCCCATCTGGACTGCTTTAAGCAGCTGCCAAGAGCAGGCGTCTGCTCTGAGCAAGGCCTCTTTGAGGAGCTGCTTCTCAAACACATTTCAAATGTATGAAATGTGGTGGAGTAGCTGGCTGGGATGGCACAAGGGAGCAGGATTCCACAGCAGTGCCTCTCACCAAACTGCTTTCTACTCTGGAAAAGGGAAGACCTTCCCCACCATTTTATCCTCCTCCTTCAGCACAGCTCCATTTACCATGTTACTTAAAGCTCACAGAGTACTCATGGTCCCATTTCCATTTTCTCTTTGTTTCTCACTTCCAGGCTTCCATTTTTGTGTTCACATGCTTGTGAGAGGTTGCAGATGTCTGGAGGGAAGGAGTCTGTCTGTCTTTAGGCTGGGATCCAGGCAACTCTTAGGAGATGGGGGAGGGTGGATAGGAAAACTTAGATGCAAGATTTTGTGGAGCACCTGGATGCTGCAGAAAGCAGTGCTGGAGGCTCAGCGCATGACCTGTGCTCTCCTGGTTCAGCATCTCCTCCTTCTGCTCCCCAGCAAGGTGTCAGCAGACCCACTGGCCGTCCAGGAGAGCATGAGTGAGGAGATCCAGCTGTCAGTTGTCATTAACAGAGCTGACTGCTCTTAGCAGGGTGCATTGGATGCTTTCGTGGCTTCATCAGGCTTCAGCTTAGATATTTGCATGTAGAATTAATTTATCATAATACTGCTGTGGTCTTTTGACACCAGATCCACTCAGGGAGTGCTCTTCTGGTGTCCTTTTGCAGAGGAACATCTTGTTGATGAAGGGCAAAATGCTCCACTGATCACTTCAGATGAATAATTTGGGGATCATTTGAAATTAGGGGAGCTTTTAAGATGGCAACTTTAAATGTTTTCAAATAAAACAACAGCTGCAATTTAAGCAACAGACATACATATCTGCACACCTCAATGGCTGACCTTGCTTTTGCTAGTCATAGCTCACAACTTTTTGCCAGGATGCTCAAGATTCAACAGTGGAATTGTAAGAAACCTCTGAGCAGGTTCTGAGCTGACAATGTGCCTGGTCATGAGCTCTCACATCATCCTGGGCTGATTGTGCTTGTCTAACACTTGCCAGGAAGTTCAGCAAGGCAGCAATCGAGATATGGAGCAGCAAGAACACCACCAGCTATTCCTCCATGGATGTGTTTCAGCAGCAGGAAATGAGAGAAAAAGCACAGTGACCATTGTTTACCCCCAAAGCAAAATTTCTGAGGCATGTGCATGTCTTAGTGGGACACAACAGCTTGCCCTGCCCCAGTGATTCCTGGCTGCATGGGGAATCTCCAGGCAGACCATGGTGTGAACAGGGTGTCCTGACTCCAGGAGCCTCAGCTGAAGGGATCCGTTCAAAGCCCCAGCATGGCAAGTCCTTATAAACTCATTTTATAAGCGATGAAGCTCCTGTCTGCACTGCAGCTGCCCTCCCACCTGTGTGCAGAGGCAAAGCTGAACACTCTCTTGGTGCTGGGGAGTAGAAAATGAGCAAAAGGAGTTCATGCATCTCTCCTCTTCATGGGGACCTCACAGCTGACCAGTCCCCATCACCGTCACTTCCCTTCCCACACTCAGGGAGAATCACAGAATGGTTTGGGTTGGAAGGGACCTTAAAGCCCATCTCCTTCCACCCCCTGCTATGGGCAGGGACGCCTTCGACTATCCCAGGTTGCTCCAAGCCCCTTCCAAACTGGCCTTGGGCACTTCTGGGGATGGGGCAGCCCAGACCTGTGCCAGTGCTTTACCACCCCCTGAGTAGAGAACTTCCTGACATCTAACCAAAATATTTACACTTTTGTTTTAAAAGCATCCCCCCTTGTCCTATCACTGTCTGTCCATTGTAGGAAGCCGCTCCCCCCTTTTAGATAAGCCCCCTTTAATTACTGGAAGGTCACAATGAGTTCTCCCCAGAGCCTTATGCAGAGACATCTCACGAGGGAGGGGGCATTGCTGCTGAAGGCATGTGAAGGACTCCATCAGCTCTGGGAGCGCCAAGCAGCCGGCAGAGCCGACAGGAAACCATTAAAGAGTGAGTCACTGCTCCAGCCTGAACTGGTTATGGCTGTGCTGACTCAGCAAAAGGGGGAAAACACAGGGAAAAGCCACCGTGGAAAGAGGGCTCTGACTCAGGGCAGCCGCGGCCAGCAGGCTGTCGAAAGGTGGGGGACAAGGAACATGGAGCAAGGGCCATGGAGAGGAGAAATGTCAGCAACTGAAGATCAGCTCGTTTATGAAGGGAGTTTTTCTGACCTGATCACGGAAAGCTACGAGTCTGGTTTGTTTTGGCTTGGGGATTGAGCCAAATTCCTGAGGATGCAGGAAAAACACATCCTCAGGGCTCATGCTGGCTGGCTCAGCCTCTGGCACAAGGGCACATGGTGTCTGGGAAGCACATGCTGGTGGCACGGGTGTCCTGGCACTGGCTGGCAGAGACAAGGCTGTAGCTTTGAGGGGTCATGTAAGTGGCTGTGTAGTCAAGGAGGCACCTCTGCCTCTGCCACAGCGTGAGGAAAGTGCAGATGCATGTGAGTTACAGCGGTGGGACAATCATCTCATTCAAGGGGAAATGCGATGGCCAAACCCCCTGAACTTACCTTTTCCCCCTTTGGCCCTGGTGGTCCAATCGGCCCCGGTGGTCCTGCATGTCCCTGTGGAGAGCAGACAGCGTGTGAGGAGGCAGGAACGAGCTGTGGGACTGAAAGTCCTCCCTGGTTCTCTGCCAGATCTCCCAAGCCCTGGGTGGTGCATGCCAGCTTTGGAGGGACACGTGGGTCAGGGCAGAGATGAACCAAATGCAGGTGGTGCAAATGGAGATTTGACAAAGAACTAAACTCGAGATCAGAAATAAATCACAGTTTAAGAACAATTTACATCCTGGAGTGGCAGTTTTGTTGCATTTAAGAACAGATAAAAGGTGGGAGATGAAAATAAAACCCTTACCTGGTAACCCTTTAAACCTGGGTCCCCTTGAGCACCCATCCTTCCTGGAGCTCCCTGGAGAGGCAAACACAGAGGGACTGAGAGAGCAGCCCGCGGTGTTAGCACAAGAGGAGGATGCACTGGGCTGTGCAAAGCAAAGCTCGGCACCATGTGGGACTGTGGCCAGTCCTTCTCCTGGCCACCAGTGAGCTCTGCTGCAGCCACCTGATGGGCTTTGCTTGGCTTTAACCTCTTACACATGGAGGGGGGTGCCAGGAGGCCATTCTGTGCCTTTGCCAGCCTGCAGCAATAGATTCCCCACCTCACTCAGATTTGCTGTCAGAAATGGCTGCATTTGTGTGCTCTTCATCTGCACTCCTGCATGTCTCTATATCCAAATTAGTGTTGTGCTAGGAAGTTCACCAGTGAGACCATGCTCAGGCATGACTTAATCCTAAACTGTTGGGTGGAAGCCTTGTGCTGTGGGTTCTGGGACAGAGAAAGGAGTTTTCTGGATTGTGATGAAGGCACTGCAAGAGCTATTAATCACATCTTTAGCAGAGTGAACAAAAGGGTTTAAATCAGATCATCAGATTAAAGTGAGTCACAAAATTTCCATATAATCCCATTTAGCATAGGGAATAAAGGAATAAAGCCCTTTCCACAAGACAGAGATGTGTCCACTCCAACAGACTGTTGCTCGGCTATTGCTCTGCTTCCTTGTGAAATAATCCATGAAGGCTTTACCAAAGACTATTAAGGGAGGATATGTGGTGGGGCCATAAATTTTAGTGCAGGAGAACACTGTCAGCAGAAGCATCACTCCATTACCCATTTGCTACTGTTCTGAAATATCACCACTATTCCTAGTTCATAAATAACTCCTGATTTTGCACTAAGTTCTATCAAATAGAGTGCAAGAAGTTTCCTTACCAGCCTGCAATGCATGAGGAGGTACTTTTACTTACCACTGCTGTCCTGAAGCGTTTGTCTCTTGTGCCTAAAGCAAATTAACTTTCTGCCATACTACGGCTGTTCTCTCTGGAAGCCTTACCTTCAGCCCCCTGTTCGAACCCTTTCCCATGCTATATTTCTTGTTGCTCCAAGTGTTTTAGATAAGTAGATCAAGAGTGGGTGTAGAAACAGGGCAGAAGTCCAAGGCAGAGTTCCTTATAACAACACAGCTCAACTTGGAAGCAGCTCTTGCCATGAATGTGCAGTCTCAAAGGGGAAGATCTTAGCAAAAATTAGCTTATCAGCTCACTCAGCTGAGGAAAAATCCCCAATATTTCAGCAATTTCAGCCGATCTGGGGAGTTGATGCCACGTGAGCTGGGCTCATGGGGCACTAACCCAACCACCCCTACGGACTCTTCCCTGTGCTGCCTGGAACAAGGGTTAAGATGTTTTGGCCAATTAAACCCATCTAACAGCATTTCCCTTTCAGTGCCCTGAAGCCTCTGCTGGGCTCTCTGCTCCGTTTAGGCCCGTGCCCACGGCTGCCAGTCAGGTTTCTGCATGTTGTGTTCAACCATTTGCAGAGCTCTTCTCACCATCGGTCCCAGGGTACCTCGGGATCCTTTAGGGCCTTGGTTCCCCTTTGGCCCCTGCTTCCCTGGAGATCCCATCTCGCCGAGCTGCCCCTGGTAGCCTTTGCTGCCCTGCAGAGCAAAGGCACTGACGTCAGTGTAGGACAAAACTTCTGCAGGAAAATATCAGAGATGAGTAAGAAAGGGAGAACCAGAGGAGGTGATGTTATCAAAGAGAGATGTACCTACCTTCTGCCCAGGCTTGCCCTTTCCCCCCTGTTTTCCTGGTTTCCCTTCTGGTCCCTGGAAGAGGGAAAAAAAAAAAAGGCCGTTGGAATGGGAAAGCAAAGAAGTCCCATCCCAGCCAGCCACCCCCAAGTCATTTCCCTGGCACACACAAACCTGAGAGCATCCTCATGCACCCAGGGGAGCCAGCGAGGAGGCCAGGAAGCTGTGCAGGTCAGACCACAACCCACAGGTGCTACAGCTGGGGTATGGCTGAGTTTGATCTTTAGCTGCTCCAACATGGTGGAAAACTCATTGCTTAAAGGTGGAAAGATCCTTGTGCTCAGGTGACTATTGGGCAACAGAGCTGAAAGGTGATACTGTGATAATTTTGATGATGATGATTTTTAAATCACATCTTGAAGACAGGTGGGTCATGGAAAACTGCCATCAGATGTGTCCATCTGTCTCCAAGGGTGCAAAAGAGGGATCTCCAGAAGTGCACCTACCCAGCCTCTGCTACAGAATGGGCTGAAATGTGGAAAACCCATTTACCCTGATTCCCACAAAAGGTTTTCTCTGGTTTGCACTTGAGCTGCTATCTCTGCACCGCTACTCCACCAACAGCTGTATCCTTCACCAACTGTGGCACTAAATTAGACAGCAACACTTTTTCTACAGTTTTAGGATCCTAGCAATAGAACCATTGATTCCACAGCACCTTTCCTTATTTTTACCTTGTGAAAACAGGCAATGGTTTAATTCTCTACCCACCTACCATGCACAACTTCCTGCTCACACTGAAAACCCCCTCCCTCTATTTGTATTATTACTGTCGCATGCAGAAACCACAATCTACTGATCAGGCTTCTAGAAATGGAGTGGGATGCAAAACTTCAGGTGGGAGCCATGGCAAGCAGAGACAGGAATGCTGAACTGCTTTCAGAACCCAGTGTGGGTGTAGAACCTGCTGCCCCTCCTTGCACCCACACCACAGAAATGAGCTATGATGAGCAGCTAAACATAGCAGCCTCTCCTTAGGGACCCCCGGGGAGCTAAGTTTTTCCACTGTTTGACTCTGTTGCTGCAAGGGAGACAGAGTATTTTGAATTTGACAGAAAGAAGTAAAAAGTATAACTGAAGAAAATAACTCATGCTATTAGGCAATTGTGATAAACTTTTCAACAGCATCTCCATACCAGCACCACATCTCTCCCTCTGCTCCCCCACCTCCCAGCTAAGAAGGTATAATTTTCACCATGGTTGGTGTTGCAGTCTCAGCTGAATAAAAGCAACTTATAAAGTGAGACGTATCGGGGGGTTTTCACTCTAATCTGAAACATGGGCCTCAGAAGTGCCTGCTCTGAATACAAAGGAGCAATTCAGACTTATTCCAACCCCAAAGAATTGTGCCAGTTCACTCCTCCAGAGGGAATAGCTCCATTTTACCTAAGTCAAACATTTCAGGAGCCCACCTTGAGAACACTATTAGGCTTCACAAAGGACAGGTCCCTGCTGAGGAGTACACGAGCCTTGTTCTGTGTCTCTTCCATACTGTTCAGGGGTTTTTGTGTGCTATTTTTTGCTGCCACTTCCCAAGAGATCACTTCTGGAACTACTTTCCCACAGATGCTGAGCAGCCGCAGTAGATGCTGGGTGCCAAGCCTCCAGCATCACCCACATGATTTACACTTTTGACAGGAGTACAGAGAAGTCCTCACGAATGAAAGCATTGGAAATGGCCAGACGCTTCCAGCTCTACAGCAGCTCACTGTGGGACCTGTACTCAGCACCTGAAGCTCAGTAACTCCCACAGCCCCTGCTG
The DNA here is from genome assembly GCA_013400655.1 of Mystacornis crossleyi. Taxonomy (NCBI): domain Eukaryota; kingdom Metazoa; phylum Chordata; class Aves; order Passeriformes; family Timaliidae; genus Mystacornis; species Mystacornis crossleyi. The sequence continues at coordinate 24,461 of VYZQ01055053.1, forward strand.
TGCAGCAGTGCCCTGGCACATTATGGATTAAAAATTTGGAGAGGGAATAGTGGAAGCACTCACAAAACTTTACTGTCAAAACAAGATGTGACTGAATAAAGAGACAACTGGGGTTTCTAATCAGTTGCGTAGTGTTTTTCCATCAGTCTCCCTGGACTGTGCTTTAAGAGCTTGTGGAAGTACAAGCATTAGATGCTTCCTGCATATGGGAGAAAGCCCATTTTAAGCTAGATCTGTTCCTAACCCAGTGATGGCCAAGCCCTTGGTCTTCTCCAGCAGAGTAGTTTTGCACACTCAGATGTGCTCTTGGAACTGCAGTGCTGTGGCAGCTCATGAAACAAAGATTTCCATGCAAAGGTTCCATCCCCAGGCTGAGAATGTTATATTGTCTGTAAAAAATGCAGATACGAGTACACTGATGAGACACACACTTTCTCATTGTGCAGGGCAGGTGGACCCTGTTGATGGGGAGGTCACGAGGATCTCACAGCTACTTCAGAAGAGTCTGAAGTACAGCCTGGCTCCCTCCACCAGGATTCATCTCCCATGGAAGTCTCATGACTGAAACTTGCTTCTACCTTGCATTGGCAAATATCTTTGCTTTTTGAGAAGACAAGTTTAGGCCTTAAATTTTTCCATTTGAGAAACAAAATTTCCACACTGCTCCTAAAATTTTCCAGCATTCAAGTTCCTGCTTGCACTCACCATCACGGAGTACAGATAGAGGGGCTGGAGTCATCTGGGAGAGGGTAAACAACAAAAACCAAACCCAACTTTGACAGTCCAAGTCCTGCTCACAAAAATGAGCTCAATCCACAGTGAAACTGTGCCATGTTCAAAGCTTCTCAAACTTTGTCAGGGTTCCTTGGGTTTGTCTTTTCCCTTGGTGGTGGATGTGAGCACAGATATGGGCTCCAATAAACTCCTTGTACCATTTTGCCCGTATGACGCATCGGCCTCATGGAGCAGGGATGTTTATCTGCTCCAGAAGGCTCTCCTGGGTCCTCCAGCTGGGGTGTGGCTCCTTCTTCACTGCTGAAGAAAAAAAACATTGGTAGCATCACCAGCTCCTGTCAGTGATAGTGAGATGAGCTGTCACTCAGAGGAAGCCATGGAGACCTTATTCCAAGCCTCCCTTGCTGTTCATGACTCTCATCCACTGGTTAAAAGCTTGGCTGGTATAAAAATTGGGTCAAACCATGCTGGCGACACCACCAGCAGAGATGTGGCTCAGATTTTGACTGACTGAGTCACCTTCTCGAGAGGAATAAGCTCTATCAGTCAGGGGTATTTCCTTGCTCACCCAGCATGCCTTCTAGGACTTTGGCCAGCAAGCTCTGCTGGTGAGTGGGAAGCCTACCATGTGTCTGATTTTCCTGGATATGCTTTCTCCAACTGTGCAGGAATTCTTCCCAGATGAATTTAGAGGCAGTTCAACACTTGTCTGGGGTTAATATGTGACATCTCTACTTGTGATGATTCAGACGTGGTTGCTGTTGCAATCCCAGATGTTCCCAGGGCACACAGACAGGGGTTTGCACAGTTCCCAGAAATCACTGCACTGCCACACTCCACACATTGCACAGGGAAGAACAAGCCCAGCAACAACTTTGGTAGCCTTCAAAAATAGTCCCATCCTTTTTCTCTCCATTTTTCTCACTCATCTGTCCAGGGACGAAAAAAGTCAGGGCCAGAACAGGAAGAAAGACAAAAAGGATAAAAATAAAATTCAATGAGATCGTATCTTCATCTGTGCTCTTCCTGAAGTACATCAGGAATGTAGCACCTTTTGGTACCTCTTTCACTGCAGCGTGAAGTTCCTAAGGTTCCTCAGATTTCTTCTCTCTTTAGCAGAGATAGGAGTGAGGGCAGAAGATGTACAAAAGCCTTCACATCAAAATAATTAAATCCAAATTCTCTTTGCTGGACTCACATCAGTTGGGTTATTGTGCCAAGGCACTGAACACTCAGTGCTTTTATTCCCGGGGTTTGTACACATTTTGTTGTATGCTTTGGGTTACTGGTTTGCTGAGAAAACAAATCTTCTCTCCAAGCTTCTTCCGTGAATGGGACTATTTTTAAATCGTGATTTCTCTTTATATGCTGCATTCTTCACTAGAGAGCATGTCAGTACCTCTGGATGACGATGGTATTTGTGACCAGGGACAGTGGAAAGCAGCAGTTTTATAAAGTCACATGCCTTCAGCTATGCCAAAATATCCAAGGCAAGCAAAAAAATTTACAGTCTTAGGTCTAGCATATTTAAAATTTCATTGTCATCTTCAGTAAGGACACAGATTTACAAGGATTTTTTTAATTATAGCCTTAGATGTTCCTCTAAGGGAAAGAAGAATGGTTTATTTTCCAATGCAAATTGGTTAATTTTTAAAGAAAAAGAAAAAGAGACTTCCAGCTGCTGATGGCCTTGACAGAAAAGTCAGATCTATTGCCCAGCACAGCAGTAATGTTTAGTGGGAGCAAATGGATGAGCAGCTCAGCTTTAAATTCTCCAGACATCAACAGTTGAAATCTATGTTCCGATAACAACATCCAGAAAAACAAAACAAGGAAGTTGAATGAACTGCAGAAAGATATGCCCTGAATCCAGCTAAAATCCTGACCCAAACTTCCCCACAGCCAGTGATGCTCTTGCTGCAGACACTGGGTCCGGGGAGTGGTAACACATGTGACTCACCATCCTGGTTTGGCTCTTGGCACTTCAGAGGGCAAATATGTTCCTGCCTTCCTTGCAGCGCAGCACAGGAAGGAAGCTCTCGAAGGCACAGAACTGGTGGGAGAGCTTCCCAAAGTTTGCCTCAGGCTGCTTCAGGACTGCTCAGGACTGCTGTGGAGCCGGACCATATTTTCAAACCTTTTTTTTTTTTTTTTTTGGGTGTCATTGCGTGAAGGTCTGAGGTCACTCCTCCCTCCCAAAAATGAGGCAGGATGAAACAGAACCACCAGAATACAGCTACTGAGTAAAGAAAAAAAGTGACATGGTGACAGAGAAAAAAAAGAAAAAAGTGATAGTTTGAGGCACTGGATGTAAAAAGGGCAGGAAGACTAAAGCAGCAATAAAGGTAGGAAGCATGAACCATAGGATGACCATGCCTGTATTATCCAGGCCCAGCCAGTGAGCTCATTTAAAGGGAAATGAAAAAGCTCCATATAATTTCCTACTGCTCAGCAATGTCTCCATATGAGAACCTCTACTTAATAAACTTTGATCGAGAGAAGCCTCCCCCCATGGAAGACAGTTCACAAGCACTCAGGAAATTAGTGGGATTATTTGGGCCGGGCATTTGAAGACATAAATGTTTTGGATTTATAAGAAACACATTTCATAATCACTCTGCCTAGCAGTAGTTTGGAAGGGGAGGAGACAGAGCTGCAGCTCCTGAATGAGTATGGGGAAAGAAGAAAGACCCAACTGTTCTCGAGAAGAAAGACCTGATTGTACTGTGAGGTTCAGAGGGTTTCACTGGGAGCACTGGGAAGTAATGGGCTCTTGGCCTGCTTGTGGAAACCCGAGTGGGGAGTGCAGGTAGAGCTGGCTGGCTGTGCTCAAAGAAACAGCAAATTGGGAAAATCCTATAAAAAGGTCTTGGATGCAAGACTACAGCCAGAGTCATTGTGACTTTCCTTTCAGCTGAGCTCCTCAGCTTAAAATCAGAATCCAACTCAAAATTGTGTACCCTGAACCCTCTGCTTTAGAGCAAACGCTTATCTGTGTGCAGCTGTTGCTCTGAAATGTGTTGCTTTGGGTTACGTGGAGGAGGAGGTCTATTTAACTTGATTTTCCTAAGCAGTCACAGTGTAAGGCAGCAAAGAGGATCATGTACAGAGCAGTGCTGTGCTGCTCTGGTTCAGTCTGAGAGCCCTGAACTGCCACTGATGTGTTTCTGGGAACATCCCTTTCTTCCCCCCTCTCTTTTCCTCTATTTCCTCATCTCTAAGAAAGCACAGGAGACAAAGGTGCCACTAAAACACTTGATGGATGAGAGGGAAATGTAGGAAAAGTTCAAGGCCTCATCCCCACTGAGCTGTGAAGCTTTCATACATAATGACACCAAAATGCTCCAAAAAATTAGTATCGGAATCTGACAATGGGAAAGAAAAGAATAGAGAGAGCACCTGGGCAGCACAACTCTGATTGACACTCCCCCAAACATTAAGGGTTAATATCTTCCTTTTGAAGGACACAGATGCCCTGGGGTTGTGGAAGAGGAAGGGAATGAAATCCTCTCTTGCAATAAGGAGAATCTTGGAGGAACTGCCCAAAAAGTGTGTCTCCTTCGTCTGAGTCAGGAAAGAAACCGTGCCAAGTCAACGGGATTTATTTCAAATTCTGGCTCATTTTGACTCCTATTAACTCTAAACGAAGACCAGCTGGGATCAGTCTGCCTTCCCCAGCAGCAGAGCCTGCAAGGGCCAAACAGCCCCTTGGCTGCTGGAGAGCAGCCTCAGTTGCTGCAAGCAGCAGTTCCCTTGGGATTGGGAAAGCTCTGTGATTCCCTGTAGGATGCACAGGGCTCACAGGCAACCCTGGTCCACTCCAAAGGTTTCAATGGATTTGGTGGACTGAGTCATAGGGAGCAGAATAGCAAAAAAAGGGGGAAAAAGTCCCACACAATAATATCACCCAAACAACAAAATCCAGCATGTACCTCTCCGTAAAGTGGGATGTTTAGAAAAGGCTGATGCTGGGGCCATCAGCACTGTTTATCAAAGCAAGAGGAGAAGCTGATTGCAACTATGGGCAGAGGTGCCCAGGGATGATCACGCTGGTTCTAGAAGGGGAAGAAGAGAGACCCAGGCCTGCAGCTCCACAGAGAGGCATCACCCTGACTCTTGGTCTCATACTCTTCAAAGCAGAGGTTTTCAGCATATTTGACTGCATTTCTGAGCAACTTTATTCACCTTTGATTCTTGATGCAAGACAAATACCTGTTTATGGCATTTCTGGGTGTTGGTCTGCACAAGTAATGATACTCCAGGGTTGTAACTCAAGGACGCACCATGGCCGAGTGCAAACACCTTCAGCTCTGGAAACTGGGCTCCAGTATAAGAACTGGCACTGCTGATACAGCAGCTAGGGGAAAGGACAGGCTGTAGGGCAGGAGTATGGCCTGTTGTGATCTCCTGGTCCCCCTCTGCCACCGACCAACCCCCTGCATGACCCTGGGGTAGCCACTTTACTATCTTGTGCATCTACTTCTAACACATTATTCAAGGGCAGAATTTGGAGTAACACTACTCATTTACTGAGATTAAGGGTGTGAGGATGTCGCTGTTACCACAGACACACCGCCCTCCCCTGCACACTGAGCCTGGTGTTCTCCATTCCTTCCTCTGCTCAGTCAGAGGGTGACCCCACACCCTCTAGCTGGGGGAGTTTAAGGAACTTCTTTCAAGTAATTACTTCACAGACAGCCCATGGTCCAGGGCACGAAAAACAGCTTTTCCAGGAAACAACAGCTCAGCACATTATAAAAAAAAGCATAAATTTCTGCATGGAGAGCAGAGATTAAACCACTGGTGACTCCAGGATTGTCCTTCGGCAGCCTCAGTGTTTTCAGGGAGCTGAATGCCATGGATGTGGTCCTGCCAGTTGTGGCTGAGCTCATGTGTATGCAGTGAATGGCTGGATTCAGCAACAGCAGAGCGAGGCGCTTTGTTGCAGAAAACCTTTGAATCATGTTTTCAGTGGCAGGAAACAGAAAAGAACAAAGAGCAAAAACCACTCTGGGACAAAATCTGCTGTAAGTGGTGTTTGGACAACTTCGCACAAGAGCAATGTGCTGGATGAGAAGAAGCTCCTGCTCTGCCCTGGCACTGCAGGGCCCACACAGCAGCCCCATCTCAGCATGGCATTGCTGGAGCAGCTCTGCTGTCTCAGAGCAGAAGGTCCATCCCAGCCAGGAAGTCCTCCTCCACTTCAAAATTGTAGCCTGTAGAGGAGAGAGGGACAAAAATACGATGGGAAGAATCCTCAGAACACCATCCAGAGCTGTGTGTGGGGTTGCTGCTGCTCTGGGGAGTGACCATCGCACTAGAGCCACGAGTTCACTCTGTGCTCTGTACTGGGCTGGAGAGTGGCTTGATCCTTTGAGTTTCCTTAAAAAACTTTCTCAGCTCTCCACCCCAGCCCAGCTCTGTCACTCTACCCTCCTGAAGAGCAAATGAAAGGACTTTGGATCTTGTTGCACCAGAGCAAAAGGATTTACAGCCCCTCAAGCTCTTCTGGGCTGATGGTGCACATCTGCATGCCACAGCAGGGCCAGCAAATACAGCAATATCTTCTCTGATGTAATTGTTTATGGCAATTGGAGTGTCTGGCTCAAAGCTTTCTGAGTCCTGACGTGGCTTGAATGACACTGCAGATAGGATTTCAAGTTAAAATGGAAGTGGAAAGAACTTGACTCCCAGTTTTGCTGAACAATGAGGGATTTTCTTGTTTCAGAGCATGTTGTTCAGTATTTCCAGGCTCTCAAATTGCTTTCCTGGAACTGTAAACCCCTTGCTATCAGATGTCTGCCGTGTACGGCAACCAGCACATTACAAAAACCACAGCACAGAGCCACGGAGCGCAGCTGGAAACCCATCACCTTCCTCCGCCAACTGGCCTGGGCCTTCCTCAGCCACCCCTGGATCTGTCATCCTCTCAGGGAAGGGCTGAAATGCCACATTTTCCATCACTGCAAAGGGGAAGCAGCAGAGGGAAGCACTTTTTGGGGGAAGAGGTTGCTCTCAGGGCCCACTCGTCTGTGACCAGATTGTTGGTGGCACACTAGTGACCTCAGCTTCTGGCTTTTACCATCCTCTGATGCAATGAGCAGCTCTGATGGGCAGTCAGATCCTTTATGAATGCAGGTTACTCTCCAGGGATGTTTCCTGGATGTTTCAGGCTCTGTGGTACTATTCCTTCACAGCCTTACAGATGAGCAGAGAAATTATCTTTTTATTTTGGCAAACCACACCATGACACTTGCACAGCTGATGGATGCCTTGCCAGGGTTTAGCAGGCTGTTGTACCTTCCAGTGTCCCCACACACTGAGGAGAATATCCTTGTTCTGCCTTGCCCATACAAAAAGTCTGGATTTCCAGCCAGTCTCTCTGAATGCAGATGCCCAAACAGTCCCTGGTGCTCTGCAAGAGGAAGGGATTTTCAGCACTTTGTTCAAACCAGAGGGCAAATGGCCATGTTCAGAAGAGAGTCAAGGTCAAGTGAAGGCAACGAGCTTGTGTTAGAAGACAGAAATCACTGGGAGGAGATAATATGTGGGCCAGCAGCTCAGGAAAGGTGCAAATCTCTGGAAATCTCAACTGGATCTTGCACTGGTGTTCTGATTTCTCTTATGGCCAAGTGGACAACTGGCCCATTCCTCCACTGAGCAAGAACTGGGGCTGAATGGAGCAGTGTGAACGTGGACAAAGTGACCAAAAGATAGAGGATACTCACTTATCTCCAGCTGCTTCGAGCCCTGCCAGCCACAGCTGTGAAGCTCATGGACCATCTCAGCTGCCAGGTTTGTTTGCTGAAATCCACTGGCTTTGAAACATGTACAAACTACCCCTGGAGACTGAACTGGGGCCTCCCTGTTGCTTTTTGTTTGAGATTCAAAACCACAGTGGAAATTGGTTTTCAGATATGTTAATGCTGGAAATGGCTGAGCCAAGTTAAAGCTAATGATCTCTGAAAAAACGTTTCCTGAGCACAAAGGGAAGTTTGGTTGTGCTCAGGCAGTCATGTGGTACCAGCATCAGGATGGCTTTCTGGAAAACGAAGCCTTGCTCAGGAGATCCAGGTGTGCCTCTGCTGATCCCATCAATCACCAGGCGAGTGTCTCTCTTCTGCATGACCCAAAATGGCAGCACAGACCCTCTGTGCTTCCTCCAGCTTTCAAAGTTGCTCTGGGGTACATCCCCTCATCTGCCATCTTCAGGGAGCTCCAGGACTGAAGATCCTCTAATCTCCTACCATCCCTCATGCTGGCCTGTTGCCACGTTAGGTGTGAGCTGGTTGTGCTGAATTCCCCAGCTCCCATACCTGCCCTGCCAGCACCAGCCTCTGCTCCAGGCCAGGATACACAAAACAGGCTGAACAAGTACCAGCAGTGAAGTCAGATCATATCAGAGCAATCCAGCACCTCATTCCCTACATCAGTCACAAGGACACTTGATAGTGAAGTGTCACATTCCTGTAGACATAAGCAAAATAAAGATTAAGACTAAACGTTTCCTTGGCGTTAAGGACAAACCTTCAAGATGTGGTGTGGCTGCAGAAACTTGTGATGAAAAGGATTTTTCCAAAGGTCGTTGCTGTCCGTGGAGGGCATGTCTCTGTGGGTCCCCCTCTTGAGTAACAAAGGGACAAAGCCAACGTTAGGAGAACCTTGTCTGTGTCCACAACTGCAGATGGGCATCAGCTTCCTCAAACTAACACCAACCTCTTCCAGAAGCAGAAGATGAGCTTCACACCCCCAAATGGAGCTCAGTTTGTTGGCACCGGTAACTGCACATATCCTTGTGTGTGCACCTCTCCTGTTAAGGGCACAGAAGCATCAGCCACCCCACTGCAACACATCAACATCTTCCCTGTCCCCTTTGTAGCTGAGCAGGATATCCCAACAAATACTGGAGCTGAGGAAAAGCCCAGGAAAACATCAGTGGATCCAGGCAGGAATGTGGTGAAGGAGATGTAAAGACTGGGGGGTGTCATGCCAGGAGAGGCCAAATGAAGATGCAATAGCTAAAGATGAAGTTCTTAAAACCATCTAAACGGATTATTGGACAGCATAACACTGTCACATCAGAGGTATTAAAAGCATTCACAATGGGGTAGTGTGGAATCACTCAGTATCTGCAGCACCCAAGCCCAATATGCTCCCTCTCTCTGCAATCCAAGCGCCTCCAGCACCTTCCCCAACCAATTTCTGTGCCACCATACAAATCCTGGACAGGAGTTTGTCACCTTGACATCTGCCCTTGTGTGAACAACCTTCATGACCTCCCCATAACAAGATTTTTTGTTATCTTTGTCCAGTAGCCTTAGAGCCTTCTGTGTATTATGCAGTTTGTGGTGGGCTGTGCCTCTGGTGGCTCTTGCAGCATGTCCTCCAGAGGATGGCTTGGCTGGATATTCCAGCTTCCAACCCTCAGCTGGAAAGGAGGGGCTTGCAGTTATCTCTAGCAGTTTCCACCTCTGAGCTGTAAACCTTATCTTGACAGAAATCTAAGGAAGATCTGATATTTGTACTCTCCATGGGAACGTAGGATTAAATTCTCAGTAATGGGAAGAGAAAAATTATTTTTGCTTCTGTCAGAGGACTTCCATATTTAAATGACCTCAGTAAGCACAGGAACACCAGCCTGTGTATTAGGTAACAGTGTCTGGCAGGAGAGGCAGCACTATCTGGAGCCTGTGCAGGTCTGAAAGTCTGCCTGAGTTTAGGCATAAGTATATACAAAGAAGTATATTAAAATAATAGATGGAAATATAGCACTCTGCAGTAAAAAACAAAACAAAACCAAACCAAAAGGGAGTGATTATGAGCATGAATCTTGGCTCTATTGACTCTTTCTTAAAAAAAAAAACAAAAAAAAAAAACCAACCAAACAAACAGAAAACAGCATCATGTTCCCAGGGACATGCTGGCAAACAGCAGGGACAGAGTCTGAGAGAATCTGTATTTTATACTTTATAACTTAATATGGCTTTTGCATGATTTTAGTATTTTTATTGGTTCTTAAAACATACACAATATAAACACATGAACCAGCCAGAAGTACAGCACATGCAGGGTGACTGTCCAGCTGTGCCAGCCTGCAGCTGGGAAGGAGCTGAGGTGTTGGGGACCACCCTTGCCTGTGGTATGATCCCAGTCCTGAAAGGGCTCCCTGTTGAGTACAGGGGCCTGTGGCAAAGGGTAGCTTTATTTGGGGCAGGACTACAGGCTTATTCTGCACATTTATGGTGCTGCATTAACGTATTAAGCCAATGTTTCCACTTGCTAGTCGAGTCAGTGCTCAAGTCCCAACCTCAGCCCAAAAATAACATAAATACATCTCTTTTGCTGCTTCCATCCCCTCACACCCTTCTCCCTTCCCTCCTTTTAGCCAGCCACAACGTCACCAAAAGGAAAATCAGCATTTCACCATGGAGCATCCACTCAAGGCTCGGCGGTACCTGCCGGCCCTGCTGCTTCCCCCCAGCCTGGGCTGGGATTTCAGAGCTGCCTTTAAACTTGGGCTTCTCGTTCCTTTGCCACAGATGTGTGGGATTGGAGCTGGTGTGTTCCTCAGCTGCATGAGGGGTAAGAGGCATGCTGCAGGGGAGCACGTGCCTCCCACTGAGCTGGGCTATCTGTCTGCTGAAGGAGCCTTGCAAGCCCTCCTGCCGATAACTTTGATCCAAGACAGCAATCACAATGAATAAACAATGTCATCAACCTGATAAACTCCACATTTCAAGCAGAAAGGCCTGATGTGCAGAGCAGCCCACTGGGGCACTGGGCAGAGCCATCCTCCACCTGACACTACCCTGTTCCCTCTCATCTCAGAGCCAGAATGAAACTTTTTCTTTCTACAGCACCAAGATCAGACTTCCAAGTGAACCAGACATGCCCAGGATATTAATTGAGGATACAGGA
>VYZQ01055053.1:35455-45459 GCA_013400655.1 Mystacornis crossleyi
TAATTGAGGATACAGGAGTCATATCCTGCTGATTTCTTCTAATTGTTTTCTATATTTAATGGGGAAATCTTAGAAGGGAAGACCAGAAGCAAGCAAGTGACCATCAGAGAAGGCACGAGGTGTCCAATTCCAAGCTCGAGGCCCCAGCCAGTGGCAACTAGGGAAAACTCATCCCCTCTCAGTCCTCTGGGCTGCCTTCCCATCACCCTGTGGGATCCCATCTTACAGATGTGGGAGGGAGGCACCATTTCTCAAAGACTGTGGCAGATCAGATTCACATTCTCACGTGTGAATTGTATTTGAAAGACCAAACCATCTCCTGGACATAGTTTTCATGAAAACAACACACTTTACCATAATATTTATGACAAGTTACATCTCAGGTGACCTCCTGCCCTAAGCAGTGTCCTGGTTCACACACTCATCACTACAGGGAACCCACAGGTCACTAAGGGATGGTTTCGCAGACTCACTCGGACACCTGGGATGCCGGGATATCCAGGAGGTCCTTCTTTTCCCTTCAATCCTTCATTGCCTTTTTCTCCTTTCTCTCCTTCTAGGCCTTGCTCTCCTTTGTCTCCCTGTGGAAGAGAGGAGGGTGGGAGGTTTTCATACCCACACAATACACGGGTCACTGTATGAGGCTCTTGCAAGGGAAAACCCCACCACAAATAATTAATATTTCAGGAGTCTGAGAGGAAGAGAGCCTGCAAGAAAAAGGATGAATGAGGATGAGTCATAATACACTTGACATTTAAAAAAAGGAGCAAACCCAGGTTTCTTTTCTTTAAAATCTCTTGGCTGAAGCAGAAAGAACTCCCCCATTACACAGAGTAACCTGAACCCCTTTGCTTCTCCTGCAATAAGGCCTGAACCTCCCACGTGAATGAGGCAGGCAGACAAAATTTGAAAATCTCCCTTGCCTCATCCAGAAGACCTGAGCTTGGGATGCTGGAAGACGTTTAATAGGATGGGTTTGTCTGGAGCAGCTGCTCAGCTCTTGCTGCCAAATAGAAATCAGCTCAGGGCTCCAATAAACACTCTGTGAAACTGTGTCACTGTGCCCTGGCCTGAGCAGTGGGTATCCTGTCAAATCACTGCTCTGACAATTACAGAATCATAGAATCAGAGAATCATTTGGGAACAGAATCACAGAATCAAGAGAATCAGGGAATCATGCTGAAAAAGACATTTAAGATGAATGAATCCAGACATCAACCCAGCACTGCCAAGCCCACCACTAAAGCATGTCCCCAAGTCACTTCTAGGGATAGTGACTCCACCACTTCCTGTTCTAATGCCTGGCCACCCTTTCAGTGAAGAAATTTTTCCCAGTATCCATTTAAAGCTCCCCTGGAAAAACCAGTCGTTGAAATTTATGAAAAATTCTGGCAGATAATAAAATTTCAGTATTTGGCAAGATAACCAACTGGAACACAGAGCAGAAATACAATCACAGAAGTGTAAGAAGTAAATTTCGAGCTGCTTTTCTTTTATCAAGATAAATAAAATATTGTAAATATTTTGTAATATTCAGTACTACCACTCAAAATTATATGGAGACAATTAAAAAGGCCAGTTTTATACTGAGAGCAGCATGTGCAGCCAAGCAGCCTTGAAATGAACCATTTTCATCTTGCACCTTTGTTGGGAGAGCTCAGCAAGATCTCATCTGGTTAAAGAGCACAGACACAGCCGGTTAAGTGTCCAGAGACACATTTGGGGTGGAAAGAGCTGGTTTGGTTCAAGAGCTCCTGGGCACAGCCAGCAGTGCAGGAGAATACAGAAGCCTTGACTGTCCTTAAGGAAGAGATTTTTGGTCCAACATTCAGAGATAAGCAGAAGTAGAAACACATGGCAAATAATTTAACTAGAAAGAAGCAATAAACTGCATTGTTGTGGGATGGGCTGCTCTTTCTTTCCATGGAACAAAATTGTTGGCCTATTTGGAAAGGCTGGCTGTGCAGAGACATGAATCAGAGCCCTGTTCCAAAGGCAAGGTAGCAAACTCACAGCAGAGATACAGAGCGAACCCTGAGCGAGATCCTGGGGCTTTGCCAAGGGAAGGGGATCTGGTTTCTTTACTCTCTAATATTGTTCTGGTCAGTGGTGCAGGGGAGAGTGACGGACAATTCTTGATTTCCCTTGCCAGGCCCAGGAATTCCTGATTAGTTGGAAATTCGATCTGTAAAGACTCAAATAAAACAGACAAATTGTTGGAAACCAGATTTTGAAGAACTTGACCTTTTGGGAGATCTGATCAGATGCCAAAAACGTGGGTAGAGGAGTGAAACAGGAGGCGTTTGTTATGTGTGCTTGCAGAAAAAAAAGTCCTTAGAGAGTGCAGGGCAGAGGCTTATTCCACAGAGGACCCAATAATCCCCTTGGCCTCATCCTGGCTCTGGGAATCACAGGGACCTGAGCGCACAGAGACGTGTGTGAGACCTGGAACTCCATGGGTGTGAGGTTTACCTTGATCCCATCTGGCCCCAGCTGCCCGCTGTCCCCTTCCAGCCCGGATTCTCCCTGTGGGCAGAAGCAAACACCATAAGGCTGTGCCTAAATGTGCTTTTCCCTGAGCTTTCTGCAGCTGGCTCACAGCAGCAGCCAGGCTGCAGTGATGGGAGCCCAGTCCTGCACTCTAACACGTGTCCTATCTCATACCCTAATGCTGAACAAGCTCTTCCTGGAGCAAGAGCAGGAATTCAGCCTCTTGCTCTATTCTGAGCCACCGTTTCTCCTCCACGGACCCGCTGCCGGCCTGCAGGAAGCCCTCCTTCCCTGTGTGAAAAGGAGCTCAGTCTGAATTCATTTAACCTGGGGCTTCCTCATCCTGCTCCAACTACTGACCTCAGTCCTGGGAAGGGACACAGCCCCTGCCAGCCTCAATCCGTGCATTCATCCCCCCGCCCCTCCCACGCACAGTGTATCCAGTGTTTCCCTGCTTAAAGCCTTCTTCGGCTCCAGTGGCCCTGCACGGACACAGCCTCTGGCAAACAGGAGGGGTCTGTTCCCACATCTGCTCCCACACTGCCCCTTTCACACTCCCTATCACAGTGGCATCTGAGAGTCTCAGGCTGGTGAACTCAGGCTGATGGGCTCTGTGGGGAAGGTACTTCCACCACTGCAGAAGGAACAGGGGTTGGGAGGGTTATGGGATGCAGAGAACAGGGTCAGCCTGTCCAGGCTGTGGGAGAGCAGGGACAGAACCCGTGGGGAACTGATGAGGCACAGAAGCCCCACCAGAAGGTGGCCATACTCACTCTTTGGCCAACGAGACCTTGCTCTCCAGGGATTCCTAACTGGCCAGGATCACCCTAAAAAGAAGGAAGCACATACAAGGTGACAAGCTGTTTACTGACAGTGAGTGAACATGAAGCACTTCCCATTGCACTCTTAATTCTTTTTCTTTCCCTCTCCCACATAAACACCTTCAGCTGAGTTTTCAATGGGGGTTCAAAGGCCCAGCATAGGGACAGTGCATAGGGACAGTAAAGAAGAACACATCTCACAGGCTGTCTTGCAATGATACTTGACAGGACAGGGGTCACAGAGGGGTCTGAGCTGCCTGGAGCTGCAGATCCAGAAGGCATTCTCTGGCACGGTCTTTCACAGACAAGCAGTAGTGTGGGTGCAATGTGGTGTGGTGGCAGACACGACCAAAGTGAGGGAGAAAAAAACCAAGAGCTCTTTTAGCCCCAGTTCCAGAAGAATCTGAATCTTTGATAGCAGTAAAATGAGTGAACAGAAGGTGGTGGAGCTGGCAAACAAATGGATTTTGCCAGTATAGCACTGGGGGTTGGATGGCCATAGGGCAGCTCTCTCCCATGTGTGCCCATCCAAGCAATCTGCTTTGCATGGGAGAGACCTCAGGAAATGCAGAGGATTCCAGGGAAAAAGGTTTGAGATATTCATAAACCTCATCCTACTGCAAACTGCTCTGCAAGCAGTGACTGCAAAGACCAGGCTTGGTCCAGCTCCTTCCAGCTTGGAAAAGAAGCAGGATGGGACTCTCCACAACTTCCCAGCAAGGACAGCAGGTAAAGGGGTCTGTGCAAATCATCATGTCCTGCTCCAAGGAGGGCAGCCAGGAGCACTGGAGCTGAAACACTCATGCAGTATCAGGATGCCAAAGACAGAGTAGCTCCAGTGAAGTGTCAGAAGATTTGCCAAGGAAAACATGGCAAAGGATGGGGTGGGGGTGGGAGTGAAGAGCAGCACAGAGGAAATTGCATTTAATCCCCACACAGAGTTTGTTCAAAAGTTCTGCTCACAGGAGCAAACCTTCAGACCAAGTGGGTTAGGATTAAATAAAACCCCCTCTGAGCTGCTCAGCATTGGGATTTTATTCAAAGAAAGAGATGGCTTTTATGTAGACAAGAAGGTGCATTCATGATCTGAAGCAGGGCACCCTTCCCCTGGACCATCAGAGGAGTTTACTCCCCAGAGAACTGAGGCTTGGAAACTGTGGCAGGACCTTTTCTGAGGGTATTTTTAAGTCTGAGACCTTCCTAAGATTCTTCTGGTTCCAAATTAGAAGCTGCCTGAATCTCTGAGTCTCAAGGACTCCCCTCTCCACTGAGATTTTGGATCTGCAAAGAGTTGAGCTTCATTTCCAAGGCCCTTCACAGCTCGAGGCACAAGATCCCTTGGATCGGGCTTCCCCCCAGCACTGACGGCCTCCCCCTCAGGATGGGGCTCAGGAATTTGTAAAAATGGCTAAAATTAACCCAGTTTTAGGTTTTATAAACTTTATCTTTTGTTGAATGCACTAGCTGCTAGAGGGTAACCCTGCAATGTCACTCAGTGCTGCAGGAACACATGTTGCCATTTATCTCACCAGTCTGACAGAAAAATTGTACTCAGGGGTTTTTCTTACCTTCATGCCAGGTTCACCTGCAAGACCAGGTTGTCCCATTGAGCCTGGTGGTCCCTGGGAAAAAAAAAAATACAAACCAACAAGATAATGAAAAAGCCTATTGTAACCAAGCAGAAAGCAAGATCAAAGACATAATTCCTTTAGCAGAGCCCTCCTGGGACAGCCAAGCCCTGGTTCAATGCAATTACCTCCCCGGAGCTGGCTCAGGGTCCACAGCATCAAAGAGGCCCCTTGTGCCTGCATTCTGGGAGGGCTCTGATCAACTCTCACACCTCCCACCTCCCCAGTCTCCTCTGCCAAGCACCTTTCTCTACCTCCTTCCAATCCCTCTGCTTTCTAAGGTTAGTAACCCCACCAGGGAGCAGCACTGGAACCAGCTGGGATAGAAGGGAAGAGGTCCAGAATTAGACTTGGAAGCTCTTTGCAAGGGTCCAGCAGGCTGGGCTGGTACAGTGGGTAACAGAAATGCTTGGCTGTGCTCTTGCTCTTACTCCCTGCAGCCCCACTTTGCCATTCCCACTGGTGTGAGCACATCCTCTGCACCACCAGGCTCCTTTTGAGGAGGGTCAGGCTGCCCCACAGGCCACACCTTCCAGCTGAGCCACTGCCCCCCATTCCCAGAGAGGCAGGCACACGATGGTGCTGCCAGCTAAAGTGAGCTGAGGGCAGCAAGGTGACACTGAGCCCTCCAGCACAAATTTTGGCCAGATTGGCCTTGACATCCATCAGCCAACTGTCTTTGGCTGTACAGGGCCAGCAAACATCCAAAGGCTAATGCCTGGGCTAAGACCAGAAATCCACAGCCCAGGCTGGACTGGCTGAAACTTTCTCACTCTTGTGTGAGCACAGACTCTGGTAGAGGGGTTTGGCATCCCTCAGAGAGCCAAAAATGAGTGCCTGAGCTGGAAAAGGATAGGAATTCAGATAGAAAGATGGAAGATGTGAGAATGACCTTGCAAACTGTTCTCACTCAGTCCAGCTCCATGTACAGCCCCTGATAGTGGGGTCACATACTATCTTTAGTACTGAGATCTGTTGGGAGCTTTAATCTTTGTACATTTGCTTCTACCTCTGGGAAGCATAGGGAATGAGAATCTGTAAAACAAGCCCAAAGATGGGACAGTAAAGCTTCTCTTTGAAGGATTTGAGTGGTTTATTTACTTATGATATTTGCATTCCGGACAACAATCTCCCTTCTCTTTACAGTTGGGAATAAAGGAAAAAAGAGCACATAGTCAAGGGAGCTACCCAGGGAATAAAGCCAGTTCCTGGCTTGCTGAAATGGATTCAAGCAGAGGAGGGAGCAGGGTGTGTGTTGGGTTTGTGAACAAATGGTCAAGTCACGCAATGAGAAAATTCAAGCTCCAGTGAAAGCAAAAATCTTGCTTTGGTTTCTCCGGAGGTGCCAGTGCAGAGAAAGGCTCCTGGAGGAGTTATATACTTGAATGAAGGTCTGTACTTTCTTGGTTGGCAGCATCCAGAATGGCTCAGTAGCAGCTTTCCAGCTCCCCAGTGTGGTTTACCATGCTGAGAGCTTGCTCCATCCGGTCCAGCAGCCATGAGAATGGAAACTTTCATTGACTCACACACTTTGCATAAACTGCATTCAAAGCCACCTTCATGTCTGTGTTACAGCTCAGGACCTACGGAATGGAGCTGTGCAAGGGGAACTGGCACATGTGATAGAAAGAGCCAAGACTGTATTATTTTAAGAGGAGTGAAATAAAGCCAAAAGTACAGAGGAGTTGGGGGAAACCATGGAGGCATCCCCTGCACTCCACCGGGGCACTGTTTGGCAGCTGCTGCTCGGTTTTGGTGTGTTTGTGCCACTGCTTCATGGCAACCACAGGCCAGCAGCACCGTCAGCGGCAAAGGCATCTCTGAGCTTCCTGCACTGGCTGCAGCAGCCTCTGCTGGGGCTGCCATTGCCATCTGGGCGGGCTGGCAAACCTGTGTCGTGTCAGCAACAGCACCAGGGAGAGGGAAAGACTAGTACTCAGTCTGAATTGTTCTTGTATTGGGTCCCTGACTCTGCACCTGGGTGCAAAAAGTTGGTCCCTGGCATGGTCACCCTTGAAATGTATCTTCTGTTGAGAATACAGGTCTGCACTTCCACCAGCTGGATGTCTGTGGCCTGTGATGAAAAGGGTGCTCAAATTTCTAATTTTCACTGTTTGTTTTGGAAGCTGACTTTCAGACTCAAGGGAAATCCTTCCTGCTCATTCCACACTTCCAGGTGTGGAAGGATGTTCCCCTGCACATTTACTCCTCCCTCCGTCCTGCCACTCCTGATGGAAGGGGAAAACAAACAGGAAAAAAGATCAGACCTACCTTATGCCCCATTTCTCCCAAAGGCCCAGGTGGCCCCTGTGGTCCTTGGGGACCCTGCAAAATAGAGACACAAGGCTCTTTTCATACAACTGCTTTCATTTCTCAAGGGCCATCACTTCCGTGGTCTGTAAGATAAAACACCAGTTCCCTCCCACATCTCAGAGGAGTTCTCACTGTGCAAGATCTGGATGGAGAGGCCAGCAGTGGGTGTGCTGAAGCACCTTAACAGGCAAAGAGCTCAGAAGATCCTTCAACTTCCTGGCTCCTATCTAAAACAACTGCAGTGGGTAACCTGAAAGTATCTGGTTTACCCTCTCCCTTCAGAGTACAGCACTACTGGCCCTCCTTGAGGTCTGTGTCTTTCCCCAGGGACTCCCCTAAAGCTGTGGGCTCAGTTCTGACACCATCAGCCTCCCTCCTGCTCCCCCTTCCACTCTTCCTACACTCCAACTCCTCCTGTGTCATCTGACTCTATCCCAAACCCAACCTTGTCCTCCTTTTCTACCTTCCCTTCCAAAATTCACCCCAGGTTGTATCCTACATTCTCCCTGGTAGATCCATGGCTCCCTTTTGCTTTCCAGGGTCTGACCTTGTCTTTCCTTATGGCTCCTAGGACTCTAGCCAAGTCTTTCACATCTCTGACCACGCTGGAGATGACAAGGATAGAGAAGCTGGGAATGGGATAAGCAGTGGGGAAGAGACAGACAGAGAAAGAAATGACGCGTCTGTGTGCAAGGATAGACAGATGGAGAGAGAGTGATAAGACACTTGCCGGGTTGCCTGGAGGACCTTTTGCTCCTGGAGGTCCAGAAGGTCCTTGGATACCCTAGAAAAATTAAAAACACCAGGGTCAGATCCAACCCAGCAGCAATCCTTCTCTTGGCAGAAATGTGCACCTCAAAAATGTTCCGGTGACAGGAGGGAAGAGGTGGCCCTCTAAGTGTGAGATAAGATCCAGATTCTTCCTCCTGGACCAGGACTCAAAACTTAAGGACTTGAGGTTATGAAAGGAAGTAGAAAGGATGGACACTTACTGGGAAGCCACGTGCTCCACTCTCCCCAGTCTCCCCCATCTTGCCCTGTGAACACACAGTTACAGCAGTTATCAGCAGGGGATGTGCTGACACATCTGTGGTGCTTTGGCCTGGAGGGCACTGAGGACATGCAGGGTTGGCAGCTCTGGCTCTCACAGAGGACATACCTGCAGCCCATCTGGGCCCACCCTGCCCGGCTCCCCTGGTCGGCCCTGCAAAACAAAGACAAAGACACGTCAGCAGGAGCACAAGCTGTTGGTGATGCTCTTCTGCCCCAGCCCATCTGCTCTAGCATTTTTGTGCATCAAATTTCCCTTCTAGTTCCCTGCAGCTTTTGAGAGGCCAAATGCCTGGGGTCATGCCCCAAGGAACACCCCAATCAGCTGTGAGTGTGGGCAAGGGCCCTGATGCCAATGCTGGATAGATTTTACTCTGGTTGCAAGACAGACTCATCCCTGCTGGTGGATCCTCACGGAGCAATTGAAAATCCCCTGTTCCTGGAGGAGAATGTGACTTTGATCCTGCCCAGAGCATTTCACAACACAGCTGAGAGCAGCCCTGGCACTCACCTTGACACCTTGCGACCCTGGCTCGCCTACTGGTCCATCAGGCCCTCTGGCACCCTAGAAGGAGGCAAAAGAGAGGCAAAAATAAGAACACAGAGGATATGGCTCACTGGAAAATCCAGCTGTCACTTCAGCCTTGGCCACCAGGACAGTCCATGAGATCAGTCCTGGCTAAGCCAACTTATACCTGCTTGGGTTGAGCACAGCGGCTCAGAGCCCAGGACTAAAAAGATTCTTTCTGTGTTTTGTTGCTTCATTTCTCACGTTACTAGCACACAGCACTTTTTATTCCTGTTAAACCAACTACCAACCACAAACCCAAGCCAGAGGAGAAAAGCAGGCCAGGAACAACCTTATTTTCAGACAATGGTTACATGACAGTTTTGCAATGCACAGACAAACTTGCAGTTCCAGCTTTATTAACAGCAAACCTCTTCCTTCCTAGAATCCTTGCTTTTCCAACACCTTTGCCCTTAACCCTCGGTACACCACACTGTCTCATGGTCACAATCAGGGCAATAAAGCTACAAAATATAGAAGTGCACAAGCCCCCACTGTACAGTACCTTTGCATCTTCTTGGGCTCCAAATTCCTCTCAAAGAGAAGGGTATATTTGCTGGCAGCTGAACTCCAAGCCCTCAGCTACAGCTACGTGATATTTAAAGATCTGGCTGCTGTTAAGGACCAGGCAGGTGCTCATGCATATGGAGGTAGGGAGGGTCTGGTGCCATGCCCAGCACCTGCTCCCGGGTGTGTGAGCGTGTGGTGGGCACAGGGACCTTGGGAGGTGTGTGGGACACACACCCTGCTGCAAACGAGCAGGTGTGAGTAGCTAAAATTGAACAGCTCATGGTACAGCTTGGG
This sequence comes from Mystacornis crossleyi, assembly GCA_013400655.1. Lineage (NCBI taxonomy): Eukaryota > Metazoa > Chordata > Aves > Passeriformes > Timaliidae > Mystacornis > Mystacornis crossleyi. The sequence continues at coordinate 45,130 of VYZQ01055053.1, forward strand.
CACCACGGAGGAAGGGGCGTCCTTGTTCTTTCAGAGGGTTCCAAGTGAGGAGAGCCCCGGGAAGAGGGTAAGGATACGATAAAATCACAGAAAAAATGGTTTGGGTTGAAAGGGACTTTAAAGACTACCTTTCAAGCTCATTTCAGGAAAGCTGAACAAAAGCTGAACACACAACCCTCTGCACCATTTGACCCCCAGAGACCAGTGCGTCACATTGAGAGGGAATAAAGAGCCACAGTGAAAGAAAAGAGTTAAAAAAGGGTATATCAAGAGACTATTAACAGATGTCATGTTCATAATCAGTTCATGAGCTCAGTTGGGACTCTTAGG
>VYZQ01055053.1:45519-72017 GCA_013400655.1 Mystacornis crossleyi
AGTAATAAATAATAAATAAAAAGAAAGAGCAGTGCTAGAATGTAGTGGTAAGAGGAATTCTGAAGGCTGGCCAATGCAGAAAGCGAAAACAGGAGCCAGTGTGCTTAATCGGGATTCAAACCCAGTGCCAAATAACAGGGCTAGGGAGCCAGTATGTTAGAAAAGTAACTCCAGGATGACAGGCAAAGAGAGAGACTCACAAAGAAAGGCAGTGTACAGCAGAAATGTATAGGAACCCCAGCCAAATTATTACAGCAGACAAACATTGTCAATATAAAATAATGCAAAAACTCCTACTGCGCTTGGCAAAGTCCTGCGCTGCTGAGAGGAGCAGAGACTGAATAACCAAGAGCCTGTATTGCACTGCCAGTATGGCACAGCTCTGAAGAATGCTCAGCCTGGCCTCCAGGACAGACAGACAGAGGGCTGTGCCCCAGATGGGATCTCCTCAGCCAAAGGGGTGTTTCACAGCTGGGGCTGTGCTGCACAAATGTCACAGCACCTCTCACCAGCCCAACTCCCCAAGTGATGTGGCTCATGCTGGCCCCTAGATCAGAGAGCAGTAAAGACCAAAAGTTTTATTAATCCATGTCCCTATAAACCTCAAAGCACAATGACAAAGACCAGAAAGTCATTTAAAAGCAGGGCTACTGCAGCTTGAGTCAGACAACCTTGTTAGTTGGGGTGGTGGAGGAGCAGGGCCTGGAGGCATCCTGGAGGCTGCCTGGGGTGACTGGGACACACAGCAAATACCCAGACCTGCACTGGGAAGGGAGGCGTCAGCACGGGTATGATGTTGGCACTCTGGGAAAGCACCCTCACCAACCAAATGCTCCTCCTCCCTGGAAAACAAACTGTTCCCCTTCTCTTAGAGCAGTCACTTGGAGATTTTGTGCAATTACATCTTTACTATCTGAGATGGTGTGGTGACCTGCTAGTGAAGCAGGGGAAGGATGTGAGGAGGGCAAGGATTCCATAGCCCAGGCCTGGAAGAGGGAACAGGGATCAGAAACAAGTGATATGCGGAAATGACAGTGATGATCCGGGTTAGAGTTGGGAAGGAAAGTGGAATGAGTCTGGCCCCTCCAGACCCATCTTCTGTAGCCTGTCCTGCCCTGTCCAGCCCCTTTGCCAGTGCTGGGGCTGCTCTGAACCAGGCGGAGACTGTTGGGTGCCCTCAGTGATGGCTGTGGCTGGCTGGGGAAGTGTTTACAGTATCCTCATCTCTTCCAGCAGAGCCCTGTCATCAGCATGGCAGGATCTGCCAGGGCAATCTCACTTCATAGCAGTCACCTGCCTAATCCCATCATAACACATCTCATCAGCATCTGGCCTGAAGAAGGAGAAAGTGACCCTCTATTCTCAAATGCATGTGGCAGGCTTCATCTTCTCCAGCCTCCTGGGCTGATACCTGGGGTAAAGGCTTCCCCTAATTTGCCCTGACAGGAAGAGCTACATTTAGTCAATTAGTTAAATCTTTAAAACTCTCTTTTACTGACAATGCTGGTTAGAGATGAGTGACTGAGGTCCTGGCAGCTCTCCAGGGAACACCCCAATGCCAAGAGCCTGAAGGCACAGCACAGTGCTTTCCCCCTGCAGACCCGGCAGCTTGGCCTTGCAGGCAGGGCTGGACACAGCCCCTGGGCTCCCCTTGCACCCTCAGTGCCCCTCAGTCAGTGGAGGCTAAGACAGCATTTCCCTGAGCTGAGCAACACCAAACCAGAAACCCCGGACTAAACAAGGGCTTATGATAATGGCCAGATGTGAACAGCTCACAGACGTAGGGAAACTCAGCTCCAGGCTTTGCCAGTCCAGGTGAGGCAAGAGGGATATACCCTGCATCTAAAGCAGACAATGTTCCTGCAGAACTATGTACTCAACAAGGTGTTTCTGCAGAGCTGTGCTGCATTTCCTCCTGTTAAACACCTACTCAGAGCTCAGACAGAGACAGTGACCAGCCTCTGAACAGCAGCAAGAAGGAGCAGTCAGTAGCTCCTTTCCAGAAATCCAAAGCTCCTTCCTTACCCAGTTATCCAAATATTGATATTTCGCTAGCACAGTCTGGCCAAACAAAAAAGCAAGCAGATGCTTTTAGTGAAGCCAAAGGGAGACATCCTTGGCCATGGATCTGGAATTAACTTTTCCTCAAACACTTCTAAGGTTTTTCAGTCAACTAGAAAGATCCCTGGAAGCAAAACAATACCTACCACTTCTCCATGAACAACAACTCAGCTGGGCTTGGAAAGGCAAATATTTTCGGGTTTGCTTAGATAACACCACTTTAAAAATCCCTGGCATTTACAAATTCCTGCAGTTGGTGATGCTGGAAAGCATTGGGTCCATGTGGCAGAGGCAGCAATTCCTTCCCTCTGGCATGGAGCAGCAAAGGGCCTGGAGTGCAGGTGTGCTTCCCTTTATCTTGGATTTGCAGGCTTCACCTGGGCAGCAGCCGATGCAGGAACTGGATGAATAAAAGGCATGGTGGAAAAGAGAAACGTGCTTTGGGATTTGAAAAGCTCCTCTGTATCACCTGAGCCAGAAAACAGCAGTGAGAGGATAAAATTCTAGAAATATTGAAAAGCACCTTGGCCAGGAGAATAGGGCAAGGTAAGGCATTTACAGCAGGATTTCAGGTGCAGCTTCATGATGTAAGTTACAAAATCATGGCTCTAGTCGATATTCAGCCTTTCATAGAGATTCCCAGTCTTTTTGATGACCTTATCTTTAGGAGAGCACACTGGAGACCACACATTTTCCTGCTGTGAGGAGCTGATTAGCAGAAATGTGCAGGATTTAAGTGATATAGGGTGAGGGGCTTGCTGTACCAGCTGCCTCCAAATTGAAATCTTGATTTGGTTAAATAATGAGGTTTAAGCATGTACATAGCTGTCACTAGCTGGATGTTAAGCACATGTCCAAGTGCTACACTGAGTACAGATGAAGGGAAGTGAGCCTGGGCTCATACATCCAAGTTTCTTCTCCTTAGGGAAGAGGAGAAGGGAAACAACATTTTAGGAAGATTGTTCAGTATCAGTTTGGTGGAATAAACAAAGACTTGTGAAGGAACAATAGTTCTGTGAGGACTAAAAAGGTTACAATTTCTAAAAAACTTTTCTTTTAAAAATAAGCATATCTTGACAATATAAAAGCTATCACAACATAAATGCAGACCCCAAAAAGTCTCCATTGTTCTTCACAATCAAAACCATATTTGCTATTTACATTTTCTTCAAAAGCAAAATTACTTTAATGAAGCATCCACAAACAGAGCTTATGGAATCCAAAAGCATCTGGAAGGGGCTGCATTCATGTTTCCACTGTGAAGTGCATTACATCCCTTCTGTAAGCTAGGATAGACAGAGGACAATGTCTGGAATTTCAACTGGGGGATAATTTCCCGAGCCTGAGTAAAGCAAGAGCTGGAATCACAGGAGCAAGTAAGCAAACATAGGATACTATGCGCCTGGAATATCTTCTGAGAGTATGAAGAGAAGGAAAATGTGAATGAGAGAGATTCAAACCAGAAATTCTCCAGGCAGGAGATCTGCTGGTTCTTACAATACTGACTTCCCTACATCATATCCACTGAAATTTGTAGAATTTCAAAGCAAAGCCCAGGTTCCTCCTTTCTGCTGGGGATCTTGGAAAGCATATTTCTCTGTCTCACAAATTCTGTATGGATTATATCACTGCAGTGCTCGAACAACACCAGATCACCACCACAGCCCAGCAGTGGGAGGTGAGAGCAGGAGCACCAGCAGCAGATCCAGAGGCTCAATCCTTGCTGCTAGAGCTTTAGGCAGAGTTTTATCCCTCTCCAATACTGGTGTCCTTAGGGTAAGATCAATTCCTTAATGCTCCCTTTTCCTCAGGCACTGCCTCCTTTCTACCTCAATGCTCTGCACATCCTGAGGTGACTTTTTGCAGAGCACTGCTGCCTGTCAGGATATGGCCACTGCTGCATTCTTGGTTTGCAGGGCTGGGATGCACTTTGAAGTCTGCAGAGGGAGTGACTGGCACAGGATCTGCTGGACTGAACATCTGGAGAGGAAATGTAAACTTGGACCATGAAGCTGAAGGTCTCTACATTATGATATGTCATTTTGAGGATGGACAGTGCTGGTGGCAGCTGAAGTTCCACAGGATTTCTCTGGAGGGTTTGACACCCTCTCTCTGGATCCAGCTACAGCCAAAGGCAGGTCCCTGATGTCCCAGACAACCTCCTTTCTTGGGACCTGAATCCAGCTTTCCTTGTGGGCTGAGGACTTGAGGCCAGTATAGATATAAGAAGTGAAAGAAGATTTATGTGCGTAAATCTTAGACAACCCAAGAGCCAGACACTGCAGTTGCCTGTGGATGCCTGCTGAAAGGAGAAGCTCAGTGGCAGGGATGGGGATGGATCCCTGGCTGGCAGCTGGGAGGAGGCAGTTCCAGGACCCCTTCTCTGTCACTGCAAACATTAAAGGCACTGGCAAAAGCACCTGATCCCCTCAGAGGACTCACCTCTCCAAGAGCCCGCACATTCGCAGCCTGGATTCATCCAGAAGGTGTTTCCTGTTCCCTGTGCTGCAGTTTTACCTTGAGATTTTTTCACCATCCATTCAGAGTCTGCCATGAAGGAACACCTCCAGGTTCTCATTCATCATGATCGTGGATGTCCCAGACAGCCCAGTTAATCCCTGCTGTGCAGCACAGAGGAACCTCACTCCCCAGGGACGCCTTTGCAAGAGAACCTGGGGACTGAACTCCATGGGCCTTCCCACCAAGGAGCACAGAGGAATGGGAGCTGTTTTTCCCAGTCACAAGTTAAAAGATGAGCCGTGATAAACATCTGCCAAGCTTGGATGTTACTGACATCCTTCTAGATGGGATTTTAAAGTTTAGAACAGTTCCAGGGTTCATAACTCCATGGTTACAAAGCATCCTAGTTGGTTATTCCATTTTCTTTTGCTGGTCCCAGCTATTTGAAGAGACCATTCACTCTGGCATAGGGAAATACATAATCCTTGGCTGTCCTGAATCCCCCAAGCAGAAGTTGCAGGAGAAGCAGAGAGTGGGAGTAGGTAAAATGTATAGTTTACTCCAGTATATGTCTTTGAAAATGAAACATGGAATCACATCCTTGGAGAGAGAAACCAAGATATGTTGTTGGTGGGGCCTTCAGCAGAACCCATGTATGCTTGCTGTTAATACTTTGTAAAGCAGTTGGACAAGGAAAAACAAATTGCAAAGCAGGGATGCTCCTGCAATAAATATTCCATTGGAGAAGAAAGATTGAAGAGCTCACTGGGATGAGGCCTGGATGTCACAGGCAGGAAACAAGCAGCTTTGGCGGGTCTAGAGGTCATTGTCCTGTCGGCTGTCACCCAAACAGAGCAGGGAGAGCCACACGAGAACTGACTCTGAGTGTCTGTGAGCTCATTAATGAGGGAAACATGAACTCACAGCACTGTCAGTGGTGCCAGGCAGTGCCTCACCCAGCACTAGGCTGGGGGCTGCTCTTGCCAGGCAGGGTGAGGAGTCACCTATGCTTACAGGGTGCTACTGCTAAGGTATGTACAGAAAAAATCAGGGCTGGAAAAATCCTTAGAAAGGCACAGGACATGCTTATAATTTGATCTACTGACCATGAAAAGCACACCTTCCTCACATCCCTGTGGAGCCCTGCCGGGAGGTGTCAATCCTGTGAGACTGGAAGGGAACACATGGGTAGAACAGCTCAGCTCCATTATCTGTCAGCCTTGTCTCTTAATTCTATGTCATGACATAACATTTCTTCCTTCATCTGCCTCTGGTTATATCACAGCACTTCATATCTCAGCTACTTTTTCACCCATAGCAACAAAGGCACCTTTTTTGGTTTTCTACCTGCATCCTTTCCCCTGGCCCATCTATACCTTCAGACAACTAAATCTTCATCATCCTCACCAGAAGCATTCATAAACTGTGTTTTGACACGGCAGGTAGTTGGAAAAGACAGGCTGGACCACTTCCATGATAACCTCTACTCTGGACACCCCTCTGCCCTTGCACATCCTTTGCATTCATGTCCCTGGTAAGATTTGTTTCAAGGACCACACAGCCTTTATGTGCAGCAGAAACGTGGCTGTGGAGGTGCTGCCCAACTTCTGCTCATCTTCACACCCCCAGGCTAAACCACCAGATTGTTTTTCCAGTGTCTGAAAGAGAAGAGGGATGAAAGCTCATGAAGAGTGCTTACCCTGAGGCCTTTCATCCCTCGGATCCCTGGCGCACCACGGGCTCCTGCTGGACCCTGGAAGGGGAAAAAGGAAATAAAATGAGGATGGAGGAGGAGGAAGGCAGCAGCTTTTGGTATGACCCTACATTCCTGTGTGATCTGCAGGGGCCTCAGACCCTTGACCAGCAGATTGGTTCATTAAACTCTTGCTAAAAACACTGCCATGTTTAGTTGTCTGTAAATGGCCATTTTTAAAAAACTCATGGATTGTCTTTGTATTGTGAACGTTTAGGCCAAAGATCCCGGCTGAGGTTTATATGCTTAATGACCTGCAGCCTGTTATCTGTGTCAGTGGTGTGATGTGAAGAGAAGTTGAACATCCAGAATCCCCTCTGAATCTATTAAAAGCAGCTGTTGCTCAGCATCTGTTCAAAAATAATAATAACCAGGATCTGGTTTCTAGATGTCCAAATACAAAATCAGACACGTCATCTTGGGTATCCAAGTTTGATCTTTTCAGCCAAATACTGACTTTAGGTAACTGTTACCCTGTTAATGGTGCATAAATATTGATACTGGCAGGTAGATACTAATTTAATGTGGACTGTTGGTGTTGTGGATGGTCCTGTTCTTCTTACAGGTACAGAAAGATATCAGGTTTTCTTTTAACCTGGATTTGTACACACTTGATTCATTAATGTGCATACAGAAAATGCAGAAAGCCAGCTTTTTTTCCCTGCTAAAATATTTATCAGAGTCAAAAAAAGAAAGGATATATTTCTTTAACAGGACTTAGTTCTGTTCATCTTTTAAACCTGATATTTAAAGTTAATGCCTTTCTGCTGTCAGAAAAGAAAACCTCAAAATGACACATTCACTCCTTACTGTCTCAAACATTCCACATCAAATTTGGCTGTTTATGTATTAATAGCTTTTACCAACTGTCAGCCTTGCAAACTCCATCATGGATCAGAACAGAATTGGACTGTGATCTTCTACTGCTCCTACCACTGCCATTTATGAAGATTTTGCTTTTGTATTGGAGGTATCTTTGTGCATAGCATGTAAGTTCAGGACACAAATGCTGGGCTGTTCTCACTCAGGATGGAAAAGTCAGTTGACTGTAACTGTATTTGCGATCACAGTACATCTCAGTTTTGGTAGTGAGGACAGTGGTGACTGGCAGTAGATGTGTCAGATGCCTGTTTTATAGAGATTTTTATGTTAACCGTGTCCTGAAATGAAATTCTTAGTTGGTATTTGGAATCTTCTCTGGAAGTCTCAGCCTATCCCAAACAGCTTATGAAAATACAAGAACAGAAACATTCATTGTAATGGCAAATGTTCAGGGAACAACTAGATACCCTGCTGGAATTTCAAGGAACTGTTTAGGAGAAGATAAGTAACCTTTAATATTCCTATATATACACATTATTTTTAAACCTGTATATTAACACAAAAGATGCACCCTAATGGTGAATAAAGAGGAAAAAGGAATTCACAAGCCTCAGTAAACGGAAACCAAGGGCAAAGGTTCCTACCACTGACTACACCTTTGCTTCCCATTTCCAGTCACCTTTTATTGAATTAATCAGTCATCACTCCTAAGGCTCATTCAAAGATTTTAACAGTTTAGGACAAACAACAACTGCATGCCTCAGGTCTGGCTTGAAAGGCAAATAAGGAATGTTTGGTGGAAAAACAGCTGGAGTTAATGAGTGGAGATTTGATATTAGGGGATTATTTGATTTACTGGCTCTGTGGGGAAGTTCGGTTTATTGAATTATGACTTTTTAAAATGCAGTTGTGGAGCAAACATTTTGCTTGGATGAACTTGTTATTTGCTTGCAGGAGAAGAGGGAACTGAAGGCAGTGGAAGGACGTGGGGATGGTCTCAGCTCCCAGAGCTTTGCCGAGAGGTTTTGGTATCTCCACCTGGATCTGATGCCTCAGCTCGTAACTATTGTTATGCCCCAGTGAAGACAGACAAAATTTGGCCTCACTTGAGTGATTTACATTTAGTGGTGCATGAGACGGTGCTCAGGGCTGGAGCTCTCTGCCACAGGGCCAGCACAGAAACTGCCTTGGCCAAGGGCACTTACAGGCCCGGAGCAGGAGGGAGCCAAATGCTTCAGCTGTCCCCAAGTCATGTAGCAGCTAACATGATGGGAAGTTGCTAAAAATGGGACATCTACAGATATCTAGATGGCTCCTAGGCTTCTGTCAACAACAAGTGCTGCCACGAGGGCCACAGAGCAGCTCAGTGCTGGGGGCTGCATTGTGCTGCTTTTATTGTAAGGACCTGGCTGGTGCCACATTCCTGCTCTCCAGGCAGAGATGGGTCACCCTGAGGTGCTGTTTGACCTCAGATTTTCTCTTTTCCTCACCTCCACTGACTTGCTACTGCACCATCTGTGCCCAGGCAGCGGCTGCCGGCAGCCAGTGCACCCAGAGCCTCCTCAAGCTCCTGGCAGCAGCAGAGTTGACCCCGATTTGGAAGCCACACCTTTGGCATCGCCCAAGCATTTCACTGCTGTGATCTTCCTTCCAATTACCAGCTCAGTGGGAATTCACACACTGAGCAAAATCCATTCCCTGCACCCACTCAGGGTGGCTCCAGTGGCACTTGCACTTCTGGGAGAGCCAACAGCTCTCGTCGCTTTTCGTTGAAACAACAGCTGTGGGAAACTGGAGCCAGGCTAAAATCTGCCCCCATGGTGATTGCATGCTCCAGCCACAGCTGCAGTGTGCCAGGTGAGCCTGTCCAGATGGAGGGTCTGTCTGGGGGAGCTGCTCTGCCGCTCCTCTCATGCCAGCAGTGGCTTTGACCATGTGTGACGGTCACACTGCATGATGTGGTCACCGTGGTAAATGACTGTGATACATCACTATATCAGATGGTGTGGTCACCACAGTGCCAACCATTCCCAGCCTAGAATATCTTGAACTAGGGAGCTTGTGTCCCACTAAAAGACTGAGGCTGGGTTGTGACTTTGGCATCTTTCCTTAGGGAAATGGGCTACAATTTTAAATTAATTACTGTGCTTTTTTGCATCTCTTTCCATGTTGCTCCCACCCATGTCTCATCCCTTTCCCCATATCTGTTGTTCATATCAAACTCAAATAAACTGGAATACAGTTGCTTGACTTAACCCATGAATGCCCAGGATGTGGTATTACAAGGTGATGACAGCCTTTACGTACTGTTGGTCCAGGGATCCCAGGAAAACCCACTCCTCCTGGCGTCCCAGGGTGCCCCTAAAAGGGAAAGAAGAAAAACATGCCTGCTGTGAATGCCCACAATCTGCACAGCCCTTCTTCTGCCAAGTGGGAAGAAAGGAAAAAAGGCATTGTTGGCTGCTTGCAAGGTCAGGCAGATCTGATATTTGTCAGGGTAAAATTGCTCAGGGACAGAAGGAGATGGCCAGGCTGTCAATAGCCCAGCTCCAACCCAGCCAGCGATATCAGCAGCAAGATTTTCTGAACAGCCCAGAAGAGAATGGGCTGAATTAATATGAAAATATGTCTTCGGGTCTTGTACTATGGTAGACGGGAAACAAGTGTCAGAGCAAGACAAGATCCAACTGAGGTCCCCACCTGTCAAATTCCGAAATGTAGATCTCTGAATGGCAGAGCACAGCAAGGCATAGTGACTGTGCTGCCCAAGCTCCCTGTATTTCCAGTTGCTCTGGGCAGCTTGGACAGATCCTTGTTCCTGGGTACTGGCTGTTCAAGAGCCAGGATGCTTGGGAACAGGCAATCCTTCAGTTCCTGGTTGTCTCCACTTGACACAACAGGTCCTCAGCTGGTAGAGCCACAGAATATACCTCGAAACCCTGCGTTGCTCTGAAGGGGAAACTGCTGAACAGAACTGCTGGGGAGAGGCTACACCTCAATATCCAGTCAGTCAAATGGCCATTCCCATCCCCACAGACATGGGAAGAAATTGCAGCTCTTGTCATGGAACTAAAAGACCAGGAGAAGCTGCATCCTTGGCTAGGACAGAGACAGAGAGGCGGCAGCAAGAGTGAGAGAATGCAGACTTACTCCTTACCATCGACCCCTTGACTCCTGGAGGGCCAGGGGGTCCCACTGAGCCACGGTCACCCTAGGAGAAAGACAGGTGCATAGGGAAGAATGATCTAGAGCAATGAAACAACTGAAAAAACCCACAAATTCATGTCTATGCTATCAGCTTTCTACCAGAAATGCTTCCAGAATCCCTCTCTTTCCATCCATCTCATCAGAGTAGCGGAAGGATTGCAGGAATTAACTTATCCTCCATATCCCAAGAGAGGGAACTTTACTCTTGCCATCAAAACCACCAAGGTATGAAGGAAATAGGCACACCACCTTCAATTCCAAACAGTGCTAGGACTGAACCCAAGGAAATCTTCAGCCCTTCCCACCCAAGGCATGCCATGCCTGTTCTGCAGTATCACAATCCCTATGTGTGCTGGCATTTTCAGAGCCATGGATTTGAAGTCTGTTGTCATGAGGCCCTGCTGAGAGCAGGGAATCAAGCTGGAAAAAAACAGATGCTGCCTGGTGCTTTCAGAGGAGACTGCGGGTGTTTTGGGGGAACTCCCTGTCCTGCGGCTCATACTGAGACTGCAGTGCCAGCAACAATGATCTGGAGGTCTGCTTTGTGAGGGGCTCAGAGCTGGATGACGCCCCAGCCCACCCTAAAGATAGAATCCCTTCTAAAACAGGCTGTTAAAAAACTTATTGTACCAAAACATCACTTATTCATTGCACAAGTCTTACTGATCCCCACATGCAGACCATCTCACTTCTGTGAATACATCCTTGACCCAAAGGTAGGACACAAGACGGTTGAGCTCCCATGAGCACCACCACAACCTGCTGATGTGAGGGTGACATGAAGGTGTGGCTTTAGTGGTGAGACATCGACAGCTCCTTTGGGAAACGGTGGCAATTCCCACACAACTGTCTGTACTCTCCCTCCAGCCCCAGGGATGCACTGAGAACTAGGTGTGTTAGGTTTGTATGCGCAGGGGGATGAGGAAGGAGGATTTAGCAAATGCTGCCAATTAGTTTACGCCCAAAATCTGACCTACCTTCCAGCAAAAAGTGTAGGGGGAAATATTTTCTGGGCTCTAAGGAGTTTATTAAAAACAAACCCCAGAATTTGTGTTATCACCAGTTGGCCCTTGTAAACCAATGTACGGATTTTTTTCTCCCTGAATGGATGGATTTTATTAAGTGTGTATTAACTGTATTGTTCTCTTTGATAATCTTTGGATTCTACTGGCTTCAGTCTTAAGTTTTGCAGCTCTCAGGATGGAGATTGCTGACTCAGCTATGTCTAATGAAAGCATATTTCCCACTTCATTTAGCTCACAAGAGCATAGTAAGCTGTAGGATACCATGCCAACTGGAGGCCTGGTTGAGGTTTTGATTTGATGATAGCTATTTCTGTCATCCCTCAGTTTGTCTTGGTAGAGAAGCCTGATGGAAATCCCAGCTGTGCTGAGGATCTCCAAAGGCAGATTTTCAAAGGACAGCCCGGGTTTGCCTTGACACCAGTGTAACATCATCACATTACAGAGCTGATCTGGAAGCTGAGGATAGCTCATGTGGTCAAGACTTTGGCATGGAAGGCGCAGGGATAGATGCGAACTTAATGGAATGGAAAAAAAGATCTTCCCACATCTCCTGCATGGCAAATGCCTTATTCCTCATTCAATTCAGGGCTGCAGCTGCCAATGAGACAGCTCACTCAGGCACCAATTTTCTGTGTAACCACCCTGGACACATCACAGACTCCTGATTCCTCTGTTTTCCTTCTCTAAAATGCAGCCCACATCATGTAATTCCTTTTACTTCTTGTGGGCCTTGACAGCTTGGACTGAGGCTGACTCTGCTACTGCTCCACTGGGGCCCACAGGATGGAAAGGCTGCTGTGGACAGACAATAAAATGGATCTGCAGCAAACACAGTATAGCTGTCACAGAGTCTTTACATCATTACCCAGAGGACAGGGCTTGAAGCAATAAAAGTGAGAAAGAGAGCACTGATGTGTGGAATGCATCGCTTTATGTTCTTCACTATCTTTATGGCTGCACTATGAATAATTAAACCACCAACAAAACCCAGCAGCATGCAAGTGAGATACAATGAGTGACACAGATGATTTGTCTTTGGGAACTGCCTCTGAATAAAAGTTTACACTCTAATAGAAAACAAATTAACGTCCTTTTACATTTTTATGTGAAATAAAGCCCATTTTTTTTCCCCTGGAAGAGGTGTGTGTCTGTACTGTACACAAGAGGGCACCAGCCCTGAGTGTGCCCAAAGCGACTAGGGGCAGCCAGATGGCACTGTCCTCATCAGATAAAAGGAAATATTTGGACCAGCCTTTGCTCAGACGAATGGCTGCACTCTTTTACACCTGAGAAATTGCTGAGACCTCCTGTTCAATGCAGGCTCAGCCGTGGTCCTGCATGACCCCTATGGCAACCCAGAGCACACCTCTGCACAAATCTGTAACCTCAATCTCATGGACTCCTCCCATGACCAGCAACACAGGGCTGATGGATCCCTCATTCCCATAAAAACCAGAGCTGGCTGTTAAATACAAACCATCTGGCATGCTATGAATGAGGAAAGTTAATTTTTCAAAGAATATTTGACAGCATCTCCCTGGAGGGCAGCGCATGTTAATTCCTGAATGAGAAGTGGATGATTTTGGCCTGGTCCTAGTCTAGCTCAGACATCCTGGCCGTGCTTTATTCCCAGCTGGATGTTGCACTCACATGACAACTTAAATCTCCACAACCCTTCTCCCACCCCAGCCTCCCTCATCCTGCAAAAGTTACAACAACCATTTCATTGCAAGCAATCCTACCTTTTCTCCTGCTATTCCAGGCTCTCCCACTGGACCTATGAAACCCATTAGACCCTGAGGAAAGAGAAGAGCACAACTAATTTTCAGTTTTTATTTGCTGAGAAAGTAAACAGTTCCTTTGGTCCACCTTGCTGGCTGCAATAGCACAGCATCCCTCGTATAATGCTCAGTAATTCCTACTGGCTACCAGAGCGGATGGAGTTGCTCCCGGCCATGGGAATGTCTAACTCCACAGCTGGTTCTGCTTTAGGCACCAGCTGGAACGGCAGCACGAGGATCTGCAAGAACCACAACACACAGCACAGTGGACGAATGAAGCGGGTTTCGTAGAAAGGCTGAGTCCATAGTGTGACTTTATTCTGCAATCTTTTCCCAAAAGTTTCCCCAAGAGCATCTGCAGCATCTGGAGCTCCTGGGTTGCACAGAGACTTACCATCATTTTAGCTGCTGGACTGGATAGACTTCTTCTGGGTAAATACAGGCTGCCTCAGCCCTTCGTGCAGACTAATTTTACCCTGGATAGTGTCGTGCTGGTGGGATGCCAGTAGGAAATAAAGGTCCCCTCAGCCAGAGGGGCCAGCAGGGCAGTGGATCTCGCACACTACTCAGAAACCATCTTGGAACAAACCTCCAGTCTAAGCTCAGGGTTTAACAACATTTGGGATAACGAAGAGGCAAACAGAGCTGCTTTTAATTAGGAAGATGGAAACAGATGCAATCTCAAGCAAAGATTCCTGAGAATTAACATACAGCAGCCTCCCTACCAGCTCCAGTGGTTTCTGGCTCTGGAGATGCAAGGGACCATCCCCTCTGCCACTGCAGGCGCTCATTCTCACTGCACGTTCTCATGGCCTTGTCCCGAGCCCCAGAAAGGGTCACTGGGAGACAGAGATCTATATTTAGTTCCTCCAGTGAGTCTGTAGCTAAAGGGATTCACCTCCTGTTGAGACACATCACAACCTGCCCACACTTGGCATGGGTGGTGTCAAATGAAGCTGCACCCCAGCTTGTTTGATTTTAGCGAAAAGTTTGATTGGTACTGGGGGGTGGCTGCTGAGCAAGTGGGAGCCAGGGGATGAATTCTCCAGTGGTATCACAGTGCTCTTCCTCTTTCTATAGAATAATTTGAAATCTTCAAAATAAACTGTGAGGTTCCTCTATGCAAGAACAAACACCATGGGGGAAAAGGTACACCAGCAAGGCAACTTTTGGAACATGGTCTCAGGAAAGGGCAAGCTTTTCACCCCACTGTCTCCTTTCTGAGGGAACAGCAAGAAAAGAAGGAAAAGTTTCCTCTCTGTACTCCTTCTGCATTGCTTTCCCTGTTCACGGCTGGCCTGAGATGTGTGTAGTTCGTAGAGGAGCTCTCTGGAGCCCGTGCCTCACTGAGGGTCTGTTTACACCTGTACAGTGACAGTGTGAGGTGACACTGCTCCCAGGTACAGAGGAGCACACAGTACCTGGAGCAGCCTCCTCACAGGCTGTGCAACTCCTGTCACCAAAAGCCTCTCCCTCTCCATGAAGTTACACTCACAATGTAGAGATGTAACACAAAATAATCAGCCTCATCCTATTTCTGCAGGAGTGAGACTCAGCAGACCCATTCTAAGACAGAAAACACAATATGGGTCAGTCTCCAATGACTTTTAGAGGAAACAGCTTCTGACTCCAAACACTGAGAGGTTTCATGCTTTAACATTCCTCATGTGGTGCAATTAAATGCCATGCTTTGAGATCTCTGGAGACAGGAGCTCCTCACTGAGACAGGCTGATGGGCTCAACAAAGGCATCACTCACTGCAACGCTCAGCCAGCTTTGCCTCTTGCAGGGAGCAGCCACACACTCTGCTCTGAGTGGCACTTTTCACTCTGGTGTGGGAGCAACATCCAGGTGAAAAGTATTTGGGAACACTCATGAGAGAAGGCAAAGAGCCCAGTGGGTATGCCAGAGCCTGAAATTACATACTTGTGTTAGAAATTCATCCAGAGATGATATCCAGGGAACTGGCAGGCCACTGTGCCATGATGGAAATACCAGTTAGCCATGGGATGACAGCTACAAACAGAAATGCTCTACTACCCTGTAGGGGTGTCACCAATCTTTCTGAAATGGTCTTTGCTTTGAAATGGCCTTTGTGTCTGAAGCTGAGGCAGTCCTAAAGATCAAGAGTGTCATCGTGGCCAGGCTGCATGGACCAGATACATGTGTGAGCAGAGCTGGACTTGGCCCAGTGCAGGAATCAACTGGAGAGCAGGAAACTCTGGAACATCTGCCTATGCGAGGTTGCCACTGGGTGGAATTGCTGAAGGCTGCTGGATCAATTGTCCTTTCAGTTAGACACGAGCACAGGTACACAACTGCATCCAGTTTATGAATTTTACCAACAGCCCAAGGCCATGAAGAAGGGAAGTGTTATGTCAGAGAATGGCAAAGCAATGAGATGCAACAGGGCAATGCATTGCTAAGCAAAAATAGACAACAAAGCAAGAAAGAATACATCTCTTGTTCATTTCCAATTTCCTGGAAAACCACAGAACTCCATCTCTCTCTCCTGAGAATATGCTCTTTAAGAAATTTCTGGTTCCTTAGACCAGTCCCTACAGAAGAGGAATCCCTGCTCTGCAGCAAATGTTGGTGCCATTCAGAACAAGACTGTTTCAAACTCCCTTCCAAGGGGTGCTGCATATCCAAGCTCAGGCTTGAAGGCCAACCTTCAGACCTGCTGTCCATAGCAGCATCTTCTTCCACGCTAAAAGTCTCTCAAGAACCTGGACCATGAAGCCAGATGTACTGGTGATGCTTCCCAAGCTGGCCTGCTGGTGCTTTGCAGAGGGGTTTGCAGGAATCTGAGCACACCAAGAGCCCCCAGTGCCCTCCTGAGACTCTCCATGCTGTCACAGGTTTGCTGCTTGTTACGGCAGCTTGTGCAGAAACCTGCTGGCATGGCCAACACTGGCCCTGCTGCACAGGTCAGCATTGGGATGGAAGGGGAGCACGGCCAACATTTCACTCCAAACCCAGGGAAAATTAAGCCTGCATTGGTGCATTGTGGTGCTGCTCAGGGGAAGAAGTCACTGCTCCCCATGTGAGAGGAGCTTTCCATGGTGTGAACGTGAAATGCAGAGCAGGGACCCTGCTTCCAGCACAGTAGCTCTGCAGTGTTTGCAGCCAGCAGTGTCTGCTCTGGGCTAAATTAACCAACATTGCTGTGTCTGCAAGAAGACACAAATCGNAATTCCTAACTTCTGTCTCGCTTTCCCCATTTATTGTCCAGCCCTGTTATAATTAAGCCCCCCCTCTTGGCTCCATCAACAGAGAGCAAGTCAGCAATGAAGCCTTGCATAAATCATAGCCCATTTGAGAGAAACAACCGACTGGCGAGCCCAGCGTGAGCAGGGTCTCCCAGGGACGGGACTGCCAGTCGCTCCCAGCGGGAACCGATCACGGCCTTTCTGTTTTACTGGTTCGCTAGAACTCAAAACAAAACAAACCAGGGACAAAGGACGGGAGGGAGTAAATGTACAATCCTCCCATTCAGATGAAAGAAAGGGAAAGTAAAACAGTAAATATCACAGTTTAAAGGAGGACGCTCTGACCCGCAAAGAACAGCCATGTGGTTTAACCCCCTGTGCACCAGGCTCAGCCCTGCCCTGGTGCCGCGTTGGGCTCCCACCACCCCGGGGGGGTGAGGGAAGTGGAGACGTGCTGTTGAAACACTGTGTCACTCCAAGGAGGCTGTGAACACCACAGCCTGAAAATCCCTGACCGAGATGTCTGGAGCTCAGAGACGCCCTGCAGGAGAAGGTAAACGGGCTGGGAAAAGAGCAGTGCTGAGATGTGGGAAACACCAGTGCAATCCCCTGCTCGGTTCTTGGTGACCCTCTTGACCTTGGCCAAGACAATCAGGAGCTCCTCATGTCAGGCCCCACCTGCAAACCTGACATTACACCCCCTCCTCCTTCAGAAGGGGAAAAACATGAAGAAGCTGATGCTGGTGTCCTTTAACAAATTATCGTATAATACTGATTCTGAGACAACATACTTTGACCTTAAAGGACAGGAGACCTCCAAGGGGCCTTGGCTGCCCTTCTCAGCACAGAACGATGGGTGCGTGGCTGACCCTGACACAGCCCTGTGAGTGAGCAGGGGCTGTCACTTCTTGTACAGGGGAAGGGACTCAAGCAGCTGCTCCTGCTACGCCAGGACCTCCCCAATCCCATTAAGGACAGAAGTCAATTAAAGCCTCTTTCAGCTGGCACAACTCTTCACTGGGATTTTCTAGTGCCAAGCAGGGGGTCCCTGGGATGGTAGCACCTTCCTGTCTGGTGCAGGGTGTTGCTTCTCCCACAGGGCTCTCTGACCTTCAACATGGACATTTTGGTGACACTCTCCTGTTGTGCATTCCCAGCACTGGGACAGGAAGGCTGGTGGCTTCCTTGGCCAGAGGCCCTGTATTCCTCTTCATATCCTTCTGACAGCATCTACAGGCAAGGAAGGGTTAACCTACACATTTCTAGGGTACTGGGGCTCCTGGCAGCTGGAATCCTTCCAGCACATGGAGACAACAAGTATCTCATGAATGATCTTCCTGAGTCTGTGTCCTTGCAGTGGAAAAACAACACATCAGGGACTGCCCTGTGGCTTAAAACCTCATTTTTCAATGAGAGTTCAAGTATCACTGGAAACCTTACAGAAACTCCCATGTTTTCCTAAACAGATGTCCCTAAGAAAGGGAAGAAATCTCCCATGAGATGGATGGCTTATCTCTTCTTGTGCTGTTATGCTGAGGTTTCCTACTCTGACAGAACCCATTTGTTGGGCAGAGCAGCAGGATTGAGAAGTGTGACCACTCTTACTGTGGAATAGAAAACATCAGGGTCTCCACAAGAGAAAACGTGGTGAGGTGATGGTGTCTTCAGTGCCAAGGGCCCGGGCCCCTCCTCTCAGGACTCTGCAAAAAAACAAGCCAGCCCCAACACCAACTGCTGAAGTTTAAGTGGAGGGAGGAAGGAAACCCAACACTCCAGCATCGTCCAGCGGAGGTGTGATGGGAGAGGAGATTATTTCTCATTAGTCTGGTGAGACATTTTTGTTCTAATGACTTGACTGGTTTGGAAATGGAAACTTTCTGGGTGATATTTCTAGACAGAGACTAATTGACTAAGAATAACACAGGCAGCTTTCCTACCACTGCGCTGGTTTCAGTGTCAGCAAAGGCCAGCTGTGTTTTCTTTTCAATGAACAGTGCCTAGAGTTCTCATCCAAGGTCAGTCCTGAGGGAAGTTAAAGAATAATAATCCTAATGATGCTTTGCCCTTCAAGGACAACATCTTGTTAAGGATCTCAAAGCACTTCTAAAATATTCATTTTTAACTGTATCCACAGGTGCCACTTCAGAACAGGAGGCACTGGGCTAAGCACTGCTCAGGGCTGTCTCACGTCTTCCACAGAAGGGGAAACTGAGGCCCAAAGCACTAGAAAGTGTTGCCTGAGATTGTGTAGAATCTGATAAAGCTGCAACTAGAACTCAGATGTGGGGAACAACTTTGCTCCTTCATGAAGCTGCTCTTCATGGAGCAAATAAACCACCGTAACATGGAAATGGCTCTAATTTCCAAACAGAAATAACAACCTTTGATATATACTGAGGCTGGTATCAGACTGCTGGTACTGAAAAGGATCCACCTTGGCTTTTTTAGACTTGCTTGGTCAGAAACCCTTGGATGAAGTGACCCCCAGCTGTTGCATACAGAACAAAGAAGAGCCAGAGAGGCCAACAAGCCAAGCCAAGCCAAGCCAAGCCAAGCCAAACCAATCGTGCTGACCATCTGGCAGGGAAAGTGTTGGGAAGGACAGCAGTGGTGAGAAGCAACACCCGCAGTGCCAGGGCCAGCTGCTGCAGCCAGCTTGGTGTGGTCATGCAGGAACACACAGAACATGTTGGAAGCTCTATGGCTTCAATTTCAGGGTTGTTGGTGGACAAGTCTGTTGGTTTCAATCACAGAGATGTGGCAACAATTGTTGCTTTTTCCTTGATGCCTGTGGTTCCCCCAAAGCCTACAGGGATNAGAGGAGCTTCTCATGGTGTGAATGTGAGATGCAGAGCAGGGACCCTGCTTCCAGCACAGTAGCTCTGCAGTGTTTGCAGCCAGCAGTGTCTGCTCTGGGCTAAATTAACCAACATTGCTGTGTCTGCAAGAAGACACAAATCGAGATAGATATGTCTATGCCAAATAAATCTCAGTAAATTATCAGGAATATAAGAAGAAACAGGGGAGATTGGGTAGTGATATTCTTNATCGTGCTGACCATCTGGCAGGGAAAGTGTTGGGAAGGACAGCAGTGGTGAGAAGCAACACCCGCAGTGCCAGGGCCAGCTGCTGCAGCCAGCTTGGTGTGGTCATGCAGGAACACACAGAACATGTTGGAAGCTCTATGGCTTCAATTTCAGGGTTGTTGGTGGACAAGTCTGTTGGTTTCAATCACAGAGATGTGGCAACAATTGTTGCTTTTTCCTTGATGCCTGTGGTTCCCCCAAAGCCTACAGGGATAATGCATGTCCTGGGCCACACCAGCAGAACGTTCTCTATGGAATTACAACAAAATGCAGCTCAGTGTCACTCTTCCCCAGGTCTGGTCTTCAGCTACTATCTCCTCTACTCCCCAGAAAATCCAGGGGAAGTGAAAGCAACATAGCATCCAAAGCAGAGGATTCTACCCATAAAACCTACACTGGCAAAGCCTGGAACCTGAAGCACCAGGGCTGTTGGCAGCTTTGAGGTGGCCAGAAGTCCCTGGCCACTGCCCTCTGCCTGCGCTCTGGACACCCAGGACACGTTGTACAGAGGAGATCATCAAGGAAACAAGGAAAATAACGAATTTACCTGCTCACCAACTTTCCCTGGTCGGCCACCGTTTCCTGGCTCACCCTGCAGGACAAGGAGACAAGAGCACATGGGTAACTTGGTGCTGCCAGCCAGCCCCTGGGCACAACGAGACTCTTTGTACACCCATGATTTGGGCTGCTGTGTGTGAATCAGGGAAAATCTGTGAGAAACAACATCCTACAAAACCAACTGTGACTCGGAAGATAATCCAAAGTAAGAAACACTGTTGACACAAACATGGAGCAAACACTTGCTGTTCTGGAACAAAATGCCCCTAAAGCCGGTCCTGCTGTAGTAAAATAACCTTCAGAGAGCCATACTGAAACATAAGATATCTACTGCCCTGTGGCATAGGCCGGGCCTAGTTCTGGTTACTTTATCTCTAAGTTTTACAAAGCACAAGAAGAAAAGACAACCCAAGTATTCCCAGGCAATGCTGCGCCCTGATTCTGTTGTTATAAAACCTCAGACAGGCGCACATTACTGCCACATGGAGCCTCCACAGGAAAACCACAGCAAGAACCTACGTGAGATAAGTCCCAGTGCAGGAAGAAGGAGTTCAGAGCATGAAAACGATGAGGGGCGAAGGAGAAAGCAGGAGGAGAAGGATTTCAAACCCACCAGGGATAAGGGCAGCTGTGGCAGCACATGGAGTGCCCCTGGATGGGCCATCCAGAGGCCAGGCTCACCAGTAACCAGCAGTATCTCCAGGGCAGCAGCTGTATTTTCTCAGTAGGCAGATACTCCAGATGTGCTGCCAGACCACATTTTTCTATTTACTGTTTGAAGAGGTTGTTTTTGTTGGTTTTTCTCTTTCCTTTTGAGTGTGGGTTTGTGGAGTGCATTGCCCTGGGATGGCTCCTGCTGATAATTAGGCAGCAAAGATAGGAATGATGTGCATTGTTTTAGAACAAAACCATGGAGAAGCAATGGAAAATGAGATGATGATGGAGGGAGGAGTTAGTTAATATCAAAGGAGGAATACACTTGTTTATAATGGCTTAAAAATGCACCATCATTCTTTCTGAAGAAAGAAGCAGAAGCTGAGACCCCAAAATCCTGAGAAAAAGCGGAACCCTCAGTTCTCTTGTTCTCTCTGGAATGAATACCTGGGAGAGTGGTAAAGGTGAGAAAAGACATTTCCCTCTTTCTTTCCTTCCTTCTACCCACTGCTTCCCTGATCAGGAACAAACTCTTTTCTTACCTTTGGACCGTTGGGACCAGGTGTTCCCGGAAATCCCTTGCGACCAGATCGACCCTGGAATACATGGAAAAATCATAAACATCAAAAGCTTGCAACTGCTTTGGTCACAGGTGCAGCTTACATGCTTGTAAGATAAAAGACAAAGATAAAACATTAATTTTCTGATCCACCTATTACCAATTTTCAGGATATTTTACTATCCTGAGGTGACAATTATGTACAGACCCATTACAAAATTCTGAGCTGGCAAGCTCACGGGTATGACAATATTCTTTTCGCTTCTTCTAACTGTGTTTCTGTGATACATCACAGAGATCAAAAGACTCTCCCTAACTGTCCAGTCTTTTTTCTTTCTTTTTCCTCTACTCATTGAAAAATACTATAAATCAAGGAAGAAACATCAGGGCTGGTTACAGAGATGGTTTCCAGTCAATGTCATTTGTCTTGATGATGAACTCTTTAAACATTAGAGGGTTTATCAAGGTCTGAGACTTTAGGCAAGTCATAAACTCAGCAGCCTGTGCAAGACACTTCCTGGACTTTCAGCCATGCTGGATCAAGAAATCAATCAAGCCCTGGACAAGACAATAATTCATAGCAGGGCAGATTAACTTCCCAAACCAGGAGGGTTGAAGCTTTATAAGAATTTAACTACAATTCCATTGCAAGGTCATCAGAGCTGGTAATAATTGAGTAAATAAATGACTGAAACATACCTCTGGACCAGGGACTCCTGGTGGTCCTAAGGGTCCTTCATCTCCCTGAAGGGAAAAGAAATTAAAATAAAAGGCAAAGCAGTGACAAAATTTGGACTCACCATGCAGCAAGAATGAAATGCCTGCAGTATGAGCAGCAGTTAAACACAGGCTGTGTGCTCAGCTGTCAGTTTTAACAGCTGAGTCCTCTTCTATCTTAGAGCAGGCTCTGAGATTTCGCAGGAAAAAAGATCTCAAGTCAAGTCTTGCCAATAAAAGCCATTCAAAATTTGACCAAGGCAACACCAGTTGATTTGGGTCTATGATGGGCTGGATTTGGCCAGTAGGGTACCCTGGACATTTTGCCATAACTCTGCTTCATTTGATTTGGCAGGGATGTGAATGCTATAGAGCTCTTTACTCTTTGTCTTTCTTACCCTATTTTCCTCTCACTTTCCCCCCAAAAGAACACGTTCCAAAATTTCCCACAGAACCATTTGGCAACTGTATGAATGTCTCCCTTTTGCTTTCAGCTGGGACTACACATGCTGCAGGATGGAGCTATCTCAAAATCTCACACAGCAATTGGACTCGGTCCTCTCCCTTGGCTTTACACCAATTTCTAATGTGATAGGATCAGATCTACAGTTTCTGAGAGACCTTCAATTAAGCTTCACAAAAATTATCTCAAGTGACTAAAACCAACTGCCAAGAGAGAAATTAAAAGCGCCCTTGGCAGCCACAGCCTGGCTGCTCTCGTTTCGGTGGTCAGCCATAGTAATGAAGGGGCATTGACAGGCTGAGGGTGGGACTGGGGGTCAGGAACCCAGCTCCATGGGCTCAGACAAGCCACCCACAATATGCCACATTTCCCGTGGGATGTAATTCAGAGCCCTGACTCCGAGCCCTGGGTGTCCATAGTGGTAAGGGCACAGTGCTGTGCTCTGCTGCACACTCGAAGTCCTCCAGCACAGCTTGCACCAAACTCCATGTCCGTGTCTTTGGGCTTACTTTTACACTCACTAACTAGAGTAAATTGAAGGCAGCTTGGTCATGCCTGCCTGAACCTGGAATGCAGGGCTTCAATTCCCTTTGTATTTTGGCTGGATTTTTTTTTTCCTATTTCACTGCAAATAAATGAGCTAATTTGCATTAATCCCATTTAGAGAACAAGCAGAAGAGTTCCCAGAAAAAGTTAAGAATTATTAGTGCTATTAAAACGAGCTCCTGCCCATGCATGTGCTCAGTGTTATTTACACAATGTCTCGTGACTCTGGACAAACAGCTTACACTGGCCTGAGTGAGAGGAAATTACACTGATGTCAGTGGAGTTACAACAGGATAAACAGGGAACCCGGACATTCTCTGCTGCTCCCATAATGTATTTGCAGCTCCAAGACAATTAAATCAACGACAGTTGTTTCCTTCTTAACGACTGCAAGTGGAATGATGCTTCAAGTTCTGAGGTGAAGTGGTGAGTGCAAGCTCTGAGGTGCTGGGCAAATCAATTTCTGCAGAGCAGCAATTCCCATTTCCTTCTCGTTTTACAGAGGGATGTTTCTCAGTGTGAGAGAGCAGAGTCTCCAGGTCTCATGGTTGAAAAGGAACACACTTAAAAGGAGCAGAAAGCAAAAGCCAGGCCAGGGCATGTCTGTGCAAGGGGATGTGCAGGGAAAAGGGCTCTAACACCCACCTGGGGGTGGGGGAACAGGCTTTAAAAGCAAAGCCAAGGCAGAATTTAGGGTCAGCAGATGCCAGCAGTGACTAGAAGTAGAGATCAGAGGACTTGGAGATCACACAGCTTAGAGGAAACTCCTCTTCTGCAGGTCTCTGATCACTCAGTATAAGCATCTGCTTCCAGATTCAGAGGGACCAGAGCATTTTAAACCATGGACACCATTTCAGCATGCATTCATTTACAAAATTCGGCATTGTTCTTTCAGTCAAACCTCTTCTGTGCTGAGGACACTCACCTCTTGTCCAGGCAGTCCTCTTGGCCCAGGTAAACCTCGTGCTCCTGGCTTTCCCTGAGAAAGAGCCAAAGGAAAAGATACTCAGAAAATAGAAACATAAGCTCAGAAGGGCAATTAAAATGAGAAAGTCTCTTTCACAGCCATGGGACATTATCCAATGTCAATTTTGTTACAGAAAAAAATCTGAAGAAAAGAAAACGCTGCACTTGGAGGGACCTCAAGCCAAACAGACCAAGCTGANCGCTTATTTCCAATAGCAACAAAGAGGAACGATTGCTAAGTGGCAGCAGTCAGCTGAGAGTCCTTCCAGACCCTGCGAAATACCAGAACGCTGATGCGGGGAAAACAGGCCATCAGCTGTGCTGGAAGTGGCTTTCTAGTATCTTACAGCTTTTGTCTGGTTGCTTAGGAAGGAGAAAAATGATGGTGTGCTGGGGCAAGCTCATCCTGCATTTAAGGTACCACTGTGACTATTTTTTGGTAAGGGAAGTAAGAGGATATTCTACTTTAAATGGTATTTTTGGAGAAAAATTGAAAGAGTTCCATTTTATCTATGAGATAAAAGGGGAAGGAAAAAACAGGAAACCATGAGATGTGGAATGGGTCATGAACACATCTTGATCCTTCCTACTCCATCACCACTCATGTGCCATCATATCCCAGCAGAGAAGTGAAGGCCTAGGCTGCAAGGATGTGAGAAGGTGGTGGTGGGACATACCTCAGGGCCAGGTGGTCCTGGAAACCCGACAGGTCCTTTGTCACCGACTTTTCCCTGTAGAAATCAGAAAAACATGGGGAAAAGTGAGTTGGCTCCTGGCTGTCGGGTTTCCTGTCGGTTTCCTGTTTGAGAGCAGCACACTCCTGCCAAGCTGTCTTTCCAGCTGGGCACAGAACCTTTAGAAAGGGAGATTAGGAAGCAGAGGGTGCTTGGTTACTTANCAGGTAAACCTCGTGCTCCTGGCTTTCCCTGAGAAAGAGCCAAAGGAAAAGATACTCAGAAAATAGAAACATAAGCTCAGAAGGGCAATTAAAATGAGAAAGTCTCTTTCACAGCCATGGGACATTATCCAATGTCAATTTTGTTACAGAAAAAAATCTGAAGAAAAGAAAACGCTGCACTTGGAGGGACCTCAAGCCAAACAGACCAAGCTGAGATGCTTGCCAGGACAATCTTTAGGAATCTCCAGGGGTTTCTCTCTTTCCCCCTTCCCACTACTTTGTTTTCCCTGGCTGCTTCCAACCCCACACAGAGCTGCAGTCTCTGCTCTACTCACCTTCAGACCTTCAGGACCATTTTCTCCTGGTGGGCCAATGTCACCTGGGAAGCCCTGGAGAAAAGGAGGAACAGTCAGGGGGGCACAGGTGGAATTCTGCAGGCAGTGTCAGCTTCTGCGAGAGGTTTAGTTAAAGGCTAAGGGACAAGATGTGTTACGTGCTGGTAGTGTTTTTGTGTGGGCCACCATGGCTTTGGGAGGGAATGGGACACAACGGAGCAGCACCATCGGTCTGATGGAAGAGCAGCCTTTCCCAGCAACTCCCTTTAGCTCCCTTTTCTTACAAGATTTATTGCAGCGAGGGCCTCCCTGTCGTCACACAGCTAAAAGCAGCAATTTGGGTTTTAATTAATCTTTATGAGTCGGCTTATAATCTCTGTGCTCTGAGAAAGGAGCTGCAGCCTCTTCGACAAAAGGAAGCAGGCGAGGAATTAGGAAAGATGCTGACACCCTCATTAGCTGCCGTCAGCCTGCCAGCTCTCTCTGCCCAGCTCCACGTGCCACCCTCCTGGGCATCCCTGTGCCTCGAGGGCCTCAGTGCTGCCTCGGGTGGCTCCCCTGCCCTGTCTGACCCACGGAGTCCTTGCAAAGCCCCCCAGGGGTCGTGTGCCAGAGGGATTCCAGTGGTGTTCTGCTTCATCACGGGCCAGGGTCTGCAACTGAGGAGCCCCCGAAGTGCAGGACTGCAGCCGTGGGGCCATCAGCAGTTTGGAGGGGGCATTGCTGCGGAACTGCTTTGTTGATGCTTGCAGTGATTCACTGGGAAGGGCTCTTGGAAGCTCCCAGGTGTCCCCTGAACGTTGTTTTACCATCCAGTCCTCCATCGGGCTGGAATATCTCAGCACACGGCTCCCGGCCCTTCGCTGAGCCCGTTCCCTCTGGGGTGTTTGGGGCAGCGTTCCCCCCTCTGTCCGAGCCAAGGACCAGTGACCAGTTGGGAGCAAAATCCGTCAGTGCTGCTTGTGTTTCCCTGTCCCAGGGCACAGCGTGGGGACACGGCAGAGCACAGAATCCATCCCTGGGTTGTCAGGAGGTCCTGGGTGAGCTCTTTTGCTGTCTGTGCTCAGATGATGCTCCCCGGCTCCCTGTGGGGCTCAGAGGTTGTGTCGCAGACTTGTGGCTGCTCAGAGGGGTTTCGCAGTGCATCTTCTCTGTGGAATCAATCCCATGTAGTCCTGAAGGACCAAAAACCCCCAAATAAAGGATGATGCAGAACAAAGCTGCCTTCTGATTACTGTGTCAAGTGGGAATGCATCTGTGGGCTCAAATCCAGCTCTTGGGTGTTTGAAGCCAAGGTTGGAGGAATGGCTTTGCGCCTGAACCATTAACAAAAATCCCACTCCTGGGTGATGTAATTCCAGTCGGGAGGGGAGGGTTTTTGAAGAGAAAAGGCTG
>VYZQ01055053.1:75558-108624 GCA_013400655.1 Mystacornis crossleyi
ATTAAGAACTATGCAGATCCAATGATGGAAACATTTCATGGATTCATGCTAAATTTGCTTAAATGTTTTGGTAAATGTTCCCAGAACATTTCACTGAACCATCTTCAAAACAAATCTTTTATATAGCAAAATTAGAATGTTGCTCTTAAAAATATTAAATTGATTTTACTCATTTGATTTTTAACCTAAAATATTTTAATTTGAGTCAAATAACCAACATTTTGTTTCATCTAAACTATTTTCCATCTTTTCTTTTAAATGGAAGTAATCAGCTCTTTACACAGCTTCAGTTCAGAAGAACCCCAAGTATTAGATACAATAGAAATGTCAAAAAAACTACTGTGTGACCCAGCTCCTTTAGAGATTTCTCTCATCTTCTCTCAATTTTCTACTTATTTTATGTAGTCCAAGGCTTAAAACACTGAAATCTACTTAATTCTTGCTCCCAACAGAAGGCAGCATGAAACAGCGTTTCTGGAAGTGACAGGTTGGTTCTGAGATTTGTCTTTACCATCAATTCTGAGGGTCAAAAAAGAAAGATTATATTTTTTATTAAGCAATTTTCTACCCGGACAGTACAAGTAGCCATTGAAACACTGTTTCAGAAGAAATACTCAGACACTAAGTAATAACTACTAAAATAAAAGAGTTTCCTGAGCATAGCAAAAGGCAGGAACAAACCTTTGTTTCCAGCCTTTAGGAAAAGTGGGGCATGACAATGAAACCAGTTTTTAAACAGCTCTGAGAAATGGGCATTAGAGAGAATAAGAAGGAAGCAGGGGAAACAAAACACATCTCTTATCCTGAGCTGGAATTCATGCCAGATGTTCACATTATTGTGATAGCACAGCAAAATGTCATGGCATGAAGAGTCCATCTGTGGCTGTTAATCTCTTAAACCAGAATTGAGGACTGGGGCATCACCTTTCACCTGCCCTGGGACTGGGACTTGGGGTCTGTGTCCTTAATAGGAGGGAAAAATTACAGAGGAAAGAGGTCAGGCATGTTTGTTATTAAAAACTGTGATGCTGAGATGACGAAATGGGCCTGCAAGGACTTTTTTCATGGGGCAGGAAAAGGAATGTAGGATCTGAAATTACAAACAGGCTCGGCCCATGGGATGTTGCCTGTGCTTCATGTTTCACCTATAAACAGAAATGCAGCTTCAGACACCCCGAGGCCCTTTGTAACCCAACACAAACAGAGAGTGGCTACAAAGGAAGGGACCAAATGCACAGCTGTGGGATGTGTTTGCTGTCTGTGGGATGCAGAGGAGGTTGTTGTGCAAAATCCCCTCAATTTTCCTCGACTGGAAGACTCTGTTCCCAAGCATTCCTGCTTAGCAATGCAAAGGGAGCTAACGCCGCACAGCTCCAGAGGTATTTGCCTGAGCCATGTCCTCCACAAGTTACAGATGTCCTGATTCATAAAACTCCTTTGTGAGAACAAGTAGCTGGGATTTCCTCTGCTTCCTCCAACCCTTCCCCTGCACTCATCACCCCACGTGGTCTTTTCAAGGCCACTCTGTATTTCAGAGTTATACAGTAATTCCACTTCTCCCTGTAAGAGCAGATAAAACCCTCTCTTCCCCCTCTCCTTGCCTCCATGAAAACACTGGAATGGCAACAGAAGGATGACCTGGACCTGCCTGCCTAGCTGCTAGATAAAAAGATGTGATTTTTGCTGGAGGAGTGAGATGTTGTCCCTTATTCTGGTTCACACCTGGTCATGTGATGTGAGGACATTCTCCCAGGTGGATTGAGGTGGCAGCTCCAGTGACATTTCCGCTGCCTACAAACACCATCCAGCCACCCTGTCGTTATTCTCAGGTTTTACCAGCATCCATCTGACTGCTGCTGAGTGAAGGGAGTTTCTTCAGCTACAAAAAAACAAACCTGTAGAAGGCCGCATGTTTTGGATGTGACCAAGACAGATGGGATTAATAGGAGCTTGCAGACAACCAATTAAATCTTCATCAACACATCCCCAGGATGGCAGGATGACCTGTAGCCTGGAGCTTGCAGGGGGAGGCAGTTGGCAGGGAAGGAAAAGGTTTCCTGTACCTCAGGAGTGTGGGATTGTTGAGAGGATGGATAATTCCACACTTGGGAGTATTGTAAGGATAACTCCAGAGAGAATCACAAACCATTTGGTTACTGTGACAGCAGTGGCTGGGGAAATACTGGGCATAAACAGTGCAGTTTCTATAAAGTGATGGAGACTGAACTGTCCAGGAAGTTTAATTTTGCTAAACAATGATTTAAATGTTGGTGATTTTTAAGATATTTAACCATTTATTCCAAGCAGTGGATGGAGGAGTCCGTGGACTCTAGGATCTGGTGTTTAGTCAAGAAACCAGCTACGTCTTAAGCTTGTCCTAAAGAAAAAGCCCTTCTCTTGCCTTGTCATTGCTCTCGACAGAAGTGGAAAAGCAGCACAGGGGACAAATGGAAATTGCAGACACAGGAGTCCTGGCAAAGAGCTGCTACAATATAATAAGAGTTGAATCAACTGGTTTAACACTACTTCCCCCCTGTGCAGTTTTGGGCTGCTAAATCATTCTCTAAAAGCAAACATCCAAGAAGAGAACAAAATATCTGACAGGAGGAGGAGAATACACTTAATGGTCATTTTCTGCTGCCCTCCTGAGCAATCAGAGCCAGCGATAAATCTGCACCTCCCACTCTTTCAGACTAAATAAATCCTACAGCCAAATATCTGTAGGAGGAGGGTTCTTGTGACAGTGAGACATTTACACACACAGCTTCATGCTGATTTTTCTCAAGCTCCGTGTATTTGTGCCAGCACCACTAAATCACTGCAATCAAGGCCCCTCTCCATTTTGCTCTTTCTAAAGTGATTTATATCAGTTTGGGACAGGCAATTTCCTCTCTATAGGAAGCTGAACTGAGGTGAGGCTCCTTGAACAGGAGCAGAGGTATCTCACACACAATAGTTTTTCCAGGGGATCCACCTGGTTTGTTTGATACAGGGCTGCTTTTTCACACCACATTTCCCCCAAATGCATTAATACAAACTCATTGTCAGTGTTGGATCATTTCCTCCCCATCTCATCACGCAGACAACATAAAAACAGTGGAACACCAGTTAACTGTACATTTACTGTCATCATCAGTGGGAGACGGGAGCTCCAAAGAGGATCTGAGCATAACTGATCTATACTCCATGGAAAAGGGGATGGGGCAGATATCAAAGAAAGAAAAATCAAAACTAGAGTGTCAGGAATGGAGGGAGAGTGCGAGGATGGGGTAGAGATGTCCAGAGTGGAACCAGCACTATGGTGCTGAATAAGAAAGAGAAACTAGAAAGGGAGATTCACATGCAAAATTAAAACACAGTGCAATAAGGGAGTATTCAGATCACCTTATCACCTTTCAGTCCATGTTCTCCAGGGTTTCCCATCAGCCCCTGAAACAAAAGAAAGTTCAGAGTGAGGTTGAGCCATAGTGGAGACTTGCTCAGGTCTGTGACATTGCTGTTTGCTGATGGGGTGGTGGTTCAGACCCACAGCCCTGGCCTGGCACAGTCTCAAGGTCAAATGCCAGATTGCTCCCAAAGTGTGCTCCATCACACATTCTTCATGTGCTGGAGGCATGCAGGGAAAATGCTCCTGGAATTCTTCACTGACTCACACCTACCACAGAGCACCAGTGGGATGTTGTGTTCAACAGTCCTGTGCCTGGACACACATCACTGCTGTCCATCCTTTCTCTCAGGACAGTCACCACTGCCCAAAGCAGGAGCAGAGAAACCTTCAGCCCTCCCATGGAGGGATGAGAGATCACAGAGCTCAGCTATTCCCTCACCTTTAATCCTTTTGGTCCTGGATAGCCGATTGGTCCAACAGGGCCCATATCACCCTAGTGAGAGAAAAGAAATTACAACAGTCATTAGGTGCAAACCCAACAGACCCCTGCATGTAGTGTGAAATTCCTCCGATTTCCAGTCTCAGTATCCCTGAAGAAATACACTACTGACACCGACAAAAGCAGCATCCTGGCATGAGTCAAGGCTCTTCGACTATGCAGACAGCCCCTAAATAAAGGCAGCATGCAAAGGAAAGAGGGGAGAGACAGGAGGTGAGGACAGAGGTGTCTCATCCTGCTACAGTGAGAAGTCAGCACGGCATCGTGTGTTGGGACTTACTCCAGCGCAGGCGGACAGCAGAGCTCTGGGTGCCGTGGGCACGCACGTGCGATGTACAACAGAAACCTTTCAGTGCTGGTGTTGAAACGGGCTCTGGCTGCTCTCTGCCATGAAGAGAGGCAGTGACAGGGTGCACCAGCCTGGCCTCGGTGTGTAAATAAACAGGGCAGGCTTTCTGAAGGAGCGATTCTCCAGCTGCAGCCCCAGGCCCGCAGCCACGCAGAGCTGGGCTGCAGCCGTCCCAACAGAGCTCTTTTCATACCTCCCAGCATAAAGGCTGCTTGTAGACATGCATTTACTTAGAGCTCTGCCCACATGGTTAATTAGGAGAGCAAGAGGCTTTAGTTACACCTAATTCTGCTCTTCAGCCTCTCTTACACTGTGAACCAAACTCTGCAGGGTGCGTGAGGCAGCCGGAGCCTGGCTGGTCCCCACGGTGCCTGCAGGTGGCAAGGAAGAGACTGAATGGGGGCCATCTGTCACCTTCTCCATGCCTTGCAGTGTGAGCCCTGTGTGCAGACCCTGGGGAAGGAGCTGGAGCTGTCATCCACAGGGAGGACAAGGTAGGATGGAGGTGCTCCCCTCTCCCCAGGAGGATGGAGGAAGTCACTCTTGGTCTATCCCATTAGAGATGCTTCAGCATCCTGAATTCAGGAGATGCATGTTACCCTGGGACACAGGATCTAACTCAATTTGACCTGAATCTCAGTTTGAAGTTTGGCTGGGCCAGTGTGGAAGGGAGGACAGGCAGCTTCTGACTCCATCATCTCTAGAAGGATCAGGATCCCATTTGCCATCTCTGACCTTACACTTCCTAACAAACAAAATATCTGTGAGATAATGGCAACAAGGAAACGATGAATCTTTCCAAAAGCAAGAATGAATATAATCCAATCTGGACAATGCCTTCAATGGTGTTGTTTTAAATAGCAGTCTTCCTCTTCCAGCTTTTTGCCAGGACCACATCCTTTCTGCTGCTACGGCTAAAGTAGCTACTTTCATCTCCACTAATGAGAGGAAGCAGACCTAATCCCTGGTTCCATGGACAACTTTCCACCTCTGTCCCAATCCCCCATCTCCAGGATGGGTATTCCACTATATGCCCTGCTGTTCCTTCAAGGAATGTAAGCTTTCTGGGTTTGTGCAATGTCTAGTGCAACGGAGGCCTTGATCTCAGCTGAGACACACTCCTATAATTTAAGCTATGGAGAGGCAAAAGGGGAAGGTTTTTAACTGTTCCTTCCAAGTCAAGTTTCCATGAATTATCACAGTTGAAGAGGAATCATTATGAAAGAATGCTGTAGCAGTAACAGAGCCTACCAATTTTTCTGCATAGAAGAGAATAACCTGAAAAAAATTGTAGGATCTAAAAATAAACCATACTGTGTTCAGCTGGGCATTCACTAACCACCACCACAGCTGCCAGAGGAGGAGTTGCCACCCATCCTTACAGCCATTTATCTCCTGCTGGGGGAAAAGTGTTATGAAGGGTGGAATTTGGCTGAGTACATAATTACCTGGATTAGTGATGGGATGGTGAGAGTGCATGTAAAATTCCTGTCTACCCAGAGGACAAACTGTTCCTGCCCATGGTCTCTCCAGTGAACAAGAACTGTGTGTCCCTGAGGTGACTGCTTACAGGGACTTGCTTTTTAAGAGATCATGGTGTGGAATGAATGCTGCATCTTTGAAAAAACAGCCTGGAAAATGTTATCAAAAGGGCAAGTTATCAGGAAAAAAAAAGACACTAACAACAGACTTCTAATCTGTTTCCTTTTGCTTGGAAGGGTTTGCCCTCCTCCACCTCCCAGTCCACCAGGAAACCCCCTCTCTCCCCAGATGTCACACCTCCCCCATACAAACAGTCATCCTGCTCACAGGAAGAGGAAAATTTGTGCGTAGTTAGGCAGGTTGAAAGCCAGATCTCCATTTGTTTTTGTACTTACAATGAGTCCAAGGACTCCAGGAGGACCTGGGGCTCCCAGTTCTCCCTAAAAGGAAAGACAAACCCACATGGTTATGGACACTTTATAGACAAGCAGAGACTGAAAGGCAGCTTAGTGTTTCAAGGGCTTGAGGGAAGGGAAAAGACCATCCCTCTCTCTTCCATCCCCCCTTTCAACCCTGGTCCCTTCCCCCACCAAAGTAATCCAAAACTTCCATCTTCAGGAGTGCATTTGTGAGCACATCCTGGGAAGACACAGGCTGCTTGTTGTTGGGCAGTTATTCCCAGGGCTGACTTCCCTCCCAGGAGCAGGCTGGATGAAAGGAACATTTCACTGTGTAGGGGAGAGGTGGGAGCTTGCCCCAGGTGAGATCCAGCCATTGGCTGGGAGAGGGACCAGAGTAGGGAGGGGACTTGGGGAGAGCAAGGCTGAGGTGGGAAGGAGAGGAAAGCTGCTGCTTTAGCATTGGGAAAGGTGAGTTTTTGGGAGTGGTTAAGTAATGACAAAACTCATAGGAAAAGGAAGACCTGCATGAAAATGAAACTGGGTAGTTTGGGGAGAGGGTATGGCAGGTTCTGATACTGGCAAATGGATTCTGGGAGTGTATTTGGCACCTTGGAGCTCATCATTCCAAGCATCAGACTGCTGACAGGGCTGTGGAGCTGGTTTGGCTTCTCAGCTTCACCACAAACTTCCTCTGTGTGAGCTCTCCAAAGACATGCAGAACCACTAGTGGGTGCCTGATGGCATCTTCAAGTGAAGCACAGCAGAGAAGCTCTGCCAGATGCCCACAACTCACCTATCCAGGTCTCTGAGTAGTTCAGCAACCATGGAGTGCTCAGCCTGTCCCATGTCTCCCTCGGTGGCCTCCCTGGCCACGCTAACAGTGAGCTGCTTGTCAGGGCAAGGACCTGCTCTTACACACCTTCATCTCCAATGGGGCCTCTCAAAACAAGTGCACTGGAAATGCTGAACTTCCCGTTAACTCAGACAGTCCTGCCCCTGCTCTGGATCATGCTGGCTACTTTCTTTGACAGCCCTGCTCAGTTTATGGTGCACATCTGGTGGAGTCCCCTCCAGTGCAATAAAGCTCCCCTTTTATGGAAAGATTTGCCTAGTGGAAGAAGGAAAGAAAAGGGGACGCAACGTGACTGAATGTGCTCAGGGCTCCTTGGGTAAAGGGTTACGTGTGTTTATTTTATGGGAAGTGGAGCAAAGGACTATTGGGCAAGCACACACACACACAAAAGCATTTAATAATCTCCATCAGCCTAAAATTGCTTTTTTTTAATGGCCAGTTCCTTTCCTACATACTTGGGACATCTGTGGAGCAATTGTTCCTTATGGGTGGGATTTCTGTGTCCTCAGAGCTATTGCTATAAGGTCGGTTTCAAGCTTTTAGCCAAGGCCTGGCATTACTAGGCTCAGGAAGAAGAGGGAGTATGCCAGGAATGCTGAGCACAGGAGCTGCACAGTGGCCTGGGTTTCCCAGGAAGCTCTGCAGACTCCGAGGGTGGCTAGTCAGGTCTTGGTCCCACCAGTCTCAAGAGGCACTTCCCAGATTTATGACTTATGTCATGTGATACTCCTCAAGAGAACAGGTATGTGTGCAAATGCATGACCATGGCTAATGGAAGAGGATTTCCTCGTGGAAGAGGAGGGGGTGGACTCCCCTGAGAGATGTGGACAGGACTAGTTGTTAATTTGAGCCATTCCCTGACCCAGGAAATGGAGGATTTACAAGTGGCCTTTCCTGGCTATCAGTCCCTGACCTGCGAGGGAAATCAGGCTCTATTCTCCTTTTTTTCAGTTCATGAACCAGGCACGAGGACAAGAGAGAAGGAGATGAATTAACAGCCCTTTCTCACGCCTAATTCCTGTGATTAAGAGCTTAAATGGAGTGGCTAAAGCGCTCCGGAGGAACATGGAATCTGGAATGCTGTGGCTCAACAGTTCTCATCGAGCTGGTAGGAGGGAAGAAGGCCCCTGAGGTTGGAAGAGCCTGTGCTGTCCCTGGAGGGGATGGAAAGGAGATCAGAGGCTGTCGGGTGCAGCCCTCCCCACGCGACCAGGGGATCAAACAGAGGATGTGGCAGCCGGGCCTGTGGCCGCCCTCCTGCCTGCGACAGTTCAGCTGCACACACCACCTACCAAACCCAGCATATTTGTGTGCTCCACAAACAGACTTTCTGGCATTTTTGTGCGTCTGCGACTCCAGTTGTGACCCTGTGAACCTCCCTTTAAGTCAGCCCAAACAGTCTGTTTTCATTCTGCGATAGCCAAGGCACATTAATATTTAAAAGCCGTTGATAAGATGAAAGAAGAGCAATCCTTCTGGGTGAATTAACGGGACATTTGCTGCTCTCCCGGGCTCTGGGAACTGCCATTCAGCTGACTGGCATTGAGAACATCTTCTGAATGGGGCTTAGACAACTTCCATATTCAAAAGAAAACAAAAAAAATTATTTGGGGGAAAAAAAGTCTTCCTGTCCTCCAGGATCCCTGCTCTTCCTGGTGGGCTGGCTGGAAATAGCAGTACAATCAGAAAGTTTTCTACTTTGGGACTACTGATTCCACTCTGACCCACGGCTCAAGTTGACCGAAGGATGGGAAAAGTCCTGCAGAAATATTCCTTGGGAATATTCTTTCAGTTCAGTGCATTTATGACTCTTGTGCTGAAATCTCAGAAAAGCTGGAGTGTAGCTGAGCTTGGCTTGGTGATTGGAGTTGATTGTATAAATATCTTTTATGCTGCATATATGACGAATGGGAACTTGCAGACACATGTGGAGCGGGTTACTTCACACAAATCATCCTGTTAAACCCCAGAGCAGCACGGTGATTATGTGTGAATAACCAAGGCAGCAGGAATTTCAAAGATGAATCAGTGCTGCTCACACGCTAATTCAGGGAGAACCAACAAAGTAATTCAGAAAATAATTTAGGATAATTAATACATCTGAGAACTGCTGCAAACCACAAGGACATATTCTATGAGCAGTAGCAAACACAGCACATCCCCACAGTTTAGTGCTACAAGAGCAGAGCAAATTAAACATTATCAGCACCCAGCTGCTTAAATGTCCTCTGTGACCATCCTGATCCAATTCCCAGGAGACACATCCCACTCTCAGGAAGCCAGCAGGGGTCAAATGAAGACTGAAGGGAGGCCAAGAACTCAGGAGACTGAAGACTTACTCCCCATGCAGTCCCAGGGCTGGCTGAGGGGTGGGGCGGGCAGCAGCCTCAGCTGTGGAGTCTGTCCCTCAGTGCTCCCAGACCCTAGAGGAGGGAATCTGTGGCCTGTGGTATGGACAACGTGGTCCGAATACTGCCCGCTCTGCCAGAGCAACAGCTTTGCCCTTTTCCTCTTGACTTTCTCCTAGTCACACCCTCAGGATAAGAAAGCATCTGTCAAGACTCAGGTGCAAGGAAGACGAGATGGAGACAGAAAACTGATGGCAAATGATGACCCGACAGTTACAGGAACCAAACACAGGAATTTTCAGCAGGCCAGGGATGTACATTTGTTTTTCAGGAGGGACAAAACCAGCCAGCAGCTGCCACCAAGCTTAAAAGCTTCACTCAGCTCTAACTAGCATGATGCAGTACAGTGTGCTGTCTACTGCAAAAGAAAAAAGGAAAGGAAAAAGTTATGAACTTACAGGGTTCCCATCGATGCCTGGAGGTCCTCGTTCTCCAAAATTACCAGGAAAACCCTGAGAAGAGGAGGCAAACACGAATGTTAGTTATTTAGGCTCCCTGGTGTAGACAGTCAGTTACAAACTGCTCCCCTTGCACCCCGTGCAGCACTTTGGAAAGCAGGGGGACACAGGGACACGTGGGACGACCAGCCTGCCTGTCCTCATCCAAACCATTCCTGCCACACCAGCACAGCCTGACAAGGCCAAAACCCCTGATTCGTAATCCTCACTACAGTGACTATATTAAAGAATGGATTGTCAGTCTGAATTATTTAGTGCTATCTACTAACAGGATCATTTGAACTGCACCCCCTTCTGTCAGGATAGCTGGACAGCACAAAGCCTGTTGGAGCCCATGCAGATGCTTAATGGAGCTGATCGGAGAT
Source organism: Mystacornis crossleyi (assembly GCA_013400655.1). Taxonomy (NCBI): domain Eukaryota; kingdom Metazoa; phylum Chordata; class Aves; order Passeriformes; family Timaliidae; genus Mystacornis; species Mystacornis crossleyi. The sequence continues at coordinate 85,762 of VYZQ01055053.1, forward strand.
GTCTGGTGAATTCACTCACTTTCAGCTTGCCAGAGGAACAAATGCTTCCAAACTCATTACAGTCCACACCCCAGAGCTGTGAAAGGCCATGTTTACTACATGAAAAAGTCACCACAAAAGACGACTTCATCTCATTATATCCAATACAAGTTTGGAAGATTTCAGACAGTTATAGAGAAGGGAGTGGAGGTACTGAGCCAGAGCCAGAACATGGTGGTGTGACACGTTCTCTCTCACTCTTGGACAGATCCTGTGCTCCTCTAAGCCACCCCAGTTCCCTGCTATGACCAAATCCCGAAGCAGCTTTCTCTTCCCTGGGAGTCAAAGTTCTTTATCCCCTTCTCTGGCTTGCCAGAAATACAAAGGAGAACACGGGCATGTTCTGGAGTACCTGAGAGCTGAAGAGGCAGGGATGAAGCAGAAAGGGAGAGGATGCTCTCTTTTCCTGCCTGCTTCCCTGTATACTACAAACACTGGTTATCTGGAAAAAGCAAATCTGAGGGAAGTGGGATGCAACAGCCGATGGCAACACACTTATCTGGAAACCCATTGGCAGCAATGAAAACTGAAATGATCACAGCAGACAGAACAGGAAAACTATATTAGAGAACTCTGTCATCCAAGACCTCCCTTGACCTTTGAGGGTTTACAACTCCTGGTGAACAGAAAAGGTAAAAAGTTACTTTGTAAAATCTAAGGTGAGAGATGGAAGATCCATTTAAGTCAATCAAAATTTTGCCACTGACCTCAGAGCCATCACTTCAGCTCTTCTGAATCAATTGCCTACAGCACGGAGGACTGAACCAACATGAGCTGTTGCTTGCTTGGATTCAACACTTCTATTTTGTGGGAATCACTGCGAATAGGAATGTCATCTGCCTTTCTCCAGCTAGGCACTACATCCCTGAGGCTTGTGCATATGCCAAGTAGCTGTGGTAAGCAACCACTGGAAACAGCCTTCTGCCATCTAGAGACAAAGATGTTGAATATAACAAGAAGGCAGGGGGCTACAATTTTCTTTAATAAAAAAAGGGGGGAAATAACTCTGCTACATGCTGAATCAATCAGATCAGAAGAGAGAGATGTGCAGGGAAAACTCATTGCTCAGGCAAGACAAAAACCCAAGAAGACTGCCAGAATATTTTGCTGTTTACAGTCATACGCCTTGCCAAGGAAAATATGAGCGTGCATAGACTGATACTGTACTTACGCTGCTGCAGATTTCAGTCACAGCCTTCAGCATTCCCCCAGCTGCATCCTTCCTTCCTCAGAGGGCAGTGCTGGGCATGGAGTGACCCATGGATGCCACTGAGCAGCAGTCTGGCCCTGTGGCTGCTGAGGTGTCTGCTATGGAGCTGAGCTCTTGCCAACATGGGGAGATTTTACTGCTTTGAATGGTACAATGAAAACAGTATTGCTACAGCAGCATAATATCAGCTAGGGGAATGCTTGCTCCAGACTAAAACACCATTTTCTGAATTTGGTTTAAAACTTTTGCAATGGGACATAAACAATGTGCTCCTGTGCCAGAATAAAAGAATTCAGATAAGGAACTATTTAAATGCATATGTTTTACACATGTGTTTCATGTCTTTTTATGCCTCAGTTTCCAGATTTAACCTTGCTGCTTAAAGACAGGAAATTTGAGGCACTTAGTGATAGACTTTTACTAACTTTTACTCAGGTTTCCCAGCACTAAATCTCCAAATATCTAGAAAACCAGATTAGTCCTGTGTTTGGAAGGCAGAGCTGAGCACCAGAGGCCACTTGGCCAGTACTGCCCAGCAACCAAGAGATTCAGGAATAAAACCTGTTCACAGAACGCTGCAACTGCCCAGAGAGCTCAGGGTTCTGCCCATCCTCAAGATGGGATGGAAAAGGGTCAGAGAGGGAGGAAGCTGAGAAGAAAAGCAGAACAGGCCCAGCACAACACTCAGCACCGAAGCCCTATCCTTGCCAACACCTGATTGTCCTTAACAGACCATCTGCACTACTGGCACCAGCAACCCCCAGCCCCAGCTCACCCATTGCTGGGGTGGTGGGTGGTCCCCTGGTAGTGTTTGGCCCAAGCTGTAAAATAACCCCAGAGGAGGAGACAAATGGAAAGAGCAGCTTCAATTCAAACCCTAACCCCAGGCATCCTAACCCAGCAGTCGAGCTTAGCACGCAAGTATTAACAGGTTTTGCACATTAAATGAGGCTAAGGCTGGTGGCTGTGGCATGGAGCAGGATAATTCAGCATCCATACAGTCTCCAAAGACCCAAACCAGGTTGTGAAAGCTATCCCAGGACAGCTCTTGCACAGCAGGAAACAATCAATCTTCTAAGCCCCTAATGAAAAAGAAAGCACTTTGTTTCCATGGGGTAAGTAGTAGCAGTTTAAACCACAATAACAGTTCCAGTGACCACAGTGTTCTAATTTATTGGATCTCACACATCTGTAAAAGCTATTTTTTTGGTGCCTCTCCTGCCTGACTCTAAAGGAGTGGGATGTTCCCCAGGAACATAGCATTATTCAACTAAAACAAGCAGCCTACAAGTTACGAACAGACTTTGTTATCCCACTGGTTTCGTTCCCCTAAGCAGTGATACCTCTGTTCTCCCATGCACTGCTCCAATAGCCTGAGGAGCCCAAACTGATGGGAAACACATGGGGCAGGAAGTTCATTTTATGGTGCTGGCAGACAGGTGGGTCACAACTGGCAGCCCATTACAGGTGACTTTTGAAAGAGATTAGAGTCCAGCAGATTCAGAGTCTCCTGTGAGTGCAGAAAATGTTTTGGTACAGAAAATCCATCATTTTTCAGGGTGCTGTTTTTTCAGGAAACCTAGTCCCTGGAAATTATGCTTAAGAATTGTGACAGCAAAGGAGAACACCCCAGTGAAAAATACAGAGCCGTGCATCCTGCCCGCTCTGTGGGAGGGAAGGGATGTACAGAGAAGGACCAGGACAGGGAAGGGAATGGCAAATGGCAGCAGAACTAGGAAGAGAATGCTCGACTAACAAGTTGTGCTGGCCAAGAGCCGGCGGGGTGCTCCTCCGCAGTGCTCCAGTCAGGTATGACAAAACTTTTGGCTCTATCTCACAGCTGGGAAATTCAGAGAGGAGGTGGGGGAAAATGTCCAGCTGAATGGATTTCACATTGTCTGAAGGAGAAGTTCAATGAAAGAAGCAAGATGATGCTTGGGGAGGAGTTGGAGAGAGAGCACACAAGCAGATGCTTTGGACTAACAAGATCCGGGTGCTCCTGTGCCCCTCTGTCCCCAACCCAACCACAACCCAACCACAACCCAACCCAAGATGGAATCGCTGCACTCGATGAACAGGGATACAGAGAGATAGAAACTGATTTATCCCAGGTTACGCTGAGAAGTCTGAAGCCGAAGCAGTAACAAAGTCTCTATCTTTGAGATGTTCCAATAGTGCCTTAATTCCTTTTCATCCCTGCAAAGGGCATCCATTCATACACCAGGAGACTCCTGCTGAGAACAACCAGACCTAGACAGACACAGGAACTAGCTCCTCCTGCATCAGGGGATTACGTCCCCCTCCACCTCCCCTTCCTTTCTTCCTCTGCTTAAGGCAAACCGAGCAGCCTGCCCTTTCTGCTGGCTGTTGTCAGCCAAAGCACTGCTCCTGGTTGGAGCAGACACCACCGCTCCTTGTCTCTTGTCCCTGGAAGCAGCTGTCCCCCAGGAAGCAGGGACTGGTGACACACAGGGTGTCCTTTGCTCCGCCAAAATCCTTTCAGGTGTTCACATGTGGGTGGGTGTGTTGTATGCATACAACATCTGATTCAGTTTAAAGCACTTTCCCTGAAGGAGTAAGGGAGGCAGTCTGGCAGCTGCTGCTCTGAAGAATCCTGGCAGGTCTTCACACCAACAGAATCGTTCTCCAAAAATAGGATTTTATTTTCCTGTTGGCTGAAGGTGAAGCTGCTCAAACCAACCAGCCCTCCTGTCTTGTCTGCAAAAGACTTTATTTGCCAGTTGGCTCCAGCCAGGTGAATCACTGCCCAGGGATGGAACTTGCAAGTAAAACAATTTAAGTAAGGAAAAAAAAAAATGTGGAGGAGAAGCAGGGCTGAGGGTGAGAGAAAGCATTCACTGGAAAAAAAGAAGGAGAATAAAACAAACAAGTGTAGCTTATGTTGGCAGCTCACACCTCTGAGAGAATTCCTGGTGTGGACAGCAGACTGAGCCCCTCCACAGGTGAGCAGGGGGTGGCTCAGCCTCAGCAGGAGTCACCCCAAAGGAAGCCTGGCAGACCCTGTGCTCCTGCTGTGCCTCCCACCAGCTGTAACTCAACAGCTACAAAGGGACCTCTGCCTTCCCCTGGGTCTAGGCACTTTTCATCCCTGCAAAGAGGGAGATGCCATCACCGCCTGGGTGTGAAGTGAGGGTCCTGCTGCAGCTCTGCTCCTCTGCCACCTGAAAGGAAGCTTTGCTCTCTCCCATGGGAGACTTCACGGCTCTGTGTCACCTCTTGGGGCAAAGATTTCAGGGCATTTCTAAACATAACTATCCCTCCAGCTGTGGGAGCACAGTAGGAGCAACACAACAAAAATTTCCTGAAGCCCCTCCAGCCAAACAACACTCAAGTGAAATGCCAGCCCCTCCACACTCCTGCTCTATTCCTTTTCCACTGGTACAGCATCTTTTCCCAATCTGCAGGGCTCTAACCCAGTTACCACTGCACAAACACGTTGGTCTAATGCCAAAGACCACTGAGCCTGCCACTGCTCCTCATCTATGGCAAACATTTCCAAATCAAGCAGCCTCCTATTCAAGAAAGTCAGGCAGTTTTAGGGGTCAAAATGTTTTCAGACTCAGAGGTGATGGTTGCATTATTTTTTCCTTATAATTTCTAATGAGAATAATTTTTGAGCTTTGATTTATGAATGAGCTTTTCCCTGAAGGATTAAAGATACCTGGGAGACCTTGGTTCAGTTCCTCATGAGATTTTTGAATGATGATGGACATGTCCCTTAGGAAAATTCTTGGAAAAAACCCAAATATCTTTGGGATTGTTTCTTTTCTTTCAGTGGAAGTTATAGCTCTTGGCACCTTTCAAACCCTTTCCCCTGTGTTTTCAGTAATTTGTTTTGCCCATTCTTAAAAAAATGAAATACGTACTGATATTGTCCACCTTGCCAGGTTATTTGGATGGTGTAATCATGGACATAGGAACACGTGAGAAGTAATCATGCAAGCACCTCACCACAGAGATTTGGGAAACTCCAGACAGGAGAAACACAGCTCAGGCCAAAAAGAGATGGTGACATTTGCTCTGGGATCATGCCTGCATTTCAGAGTGGTGAACCAGGCCCAGAGGGGTGGAGAGACCAGACCAGCTGCCCAGCTTCAGTGTCCAACTTCAGCATTAAAAAAAGTCACTGATTGCTCAAACCACATCTATTTTAAAAATCTAGGTTAACAAAGCAAAAAAATAGCAAAGAATTTACTTAAATGTCTAACAGGAAACATCCAATTCATGGGCTAAAACTCTCTTGTTAACAGAGGAGCTTTGTTTATGGCTAGTTTTCTGGACCTCCACCGGACTTTTCATGCAAACAGAATGATTAAAAGCATATTATATTTTTAAATTATTCCGTTCCCAAAAAGGTCACCAAACATTTTGGTGCTGTGCTGGGGTACTGGCACAAAACAGAGCTACCCAAGTTCTGTGCGTTAGTTCCTACAGACCATTTGTGCTCCTTCCTGCAGCTCATCTTGTGGATTTACCTGTACACACAGGTCTTCAGCCCACACATTTCTCCACTGGCTTTAGCTGGCCATATCTGAGAGTACTATGAAATGCAGTTACCAGTTTCCCAAATCTCAGCTCATGTGGTGCAGGAGACTCTTGGCTCACTCCAAATGCAAGGAAGGGTCTCAGCTGCATCCCAAGCAGAGAAAAGATTGGAGCAAGAGAGGAGCTTTTTATCATCTGAGTCCCTACGGAGAGAAGGAGCATTTATTTTGTCGGTGATGTGTGGTTATGCCAGCCTTTCCAGACACATGGCAGAGCATGTCTCCCCTCTGTTTCCACGGACAATAGCTGAGCCTGTGTATCTTGGCAAAGCCCCACCCTCTGAAATTCAGGATTGATTTATCTCAGCCATCCATCAAAAGGTTGGGGGAGGCTACAAAACAAAACCTTCCTGACCCAGAGGCAGCCCTGCTTTTGGCTATCCAGAGCTTCCCATGAGGCAATTGATGTCTTCTCATAGGATGCAAGAGCCTACTTATGCTGGTGGGGAGGGCAGGAGTATCACATGCCCTTCTGACAGCTTATCAGATGAAGAAAAACGAGTATATTGCAACTTGGTGTTCACCGGAGGCAGGAGTTAATGCATGATAAGTAAACACAGAAGAAGACAGCACACATGAAAAACAGCCTGGTGAGAAGGTGCCACTGTGTTGCAAGCTGAGGGCTGGAGAGAGCGATCTGCCTGTGGTCAGCTCCTGGGAAGTGGACGCCAGCTCCAGCCCCCGGGCAGTGCACTGGTGCTCCCAGCGAACACCGAGGCCAGCTCCGGTGGCTGCCAGGTCACTGCTGGCTCTCACAGCCTCCGTGCTGTGGGTGATCGGGGAGGGACACTGCTGGACTCACTCACATGCCGATCCCTATTGCTTCAAATCCATGTGCCATTTTATGGCACCTCTTCCTTGATGCATGAGCTGTAATCCTTGGCATTTCCACCCTGAGCTCAAAGGAGGGCTCTCCAAGGACAGTGTGTTATCCCTGGTTTGCACAGAGCCAGAAGAGCCAAGCAGCTTGTGTGACACTGAGAGCCGTGGAGACAAAGCAGAACAATGAGCACAGACACAGGCAGGGAAGCAGAGATAGCTGCTTGTGGTGCTAATGGCTTGCTCGTGCTGCTGTCACCAAATCCTTCCAGCCCTGGGGATGGTCTGATCCTGTGCTGTTTTGTGGACTCTTTGGGCCAGGGCTCTTCTTTCACGAGGTGTTTGCATGGTACCTGACACAGTGAGGCTCCGGTCACAGGACCAGCAGCACGGCCAGGGTCTTAGAAAAATATAAGGAAACCTCAGTTGTGTTTGACTGACTTGTGAATAGACTTCAGATAAATTTCAGAATTACTAAGTATGTCTTTCCATTAAAATTTGCTCCTTCTTTTCTATCTCTTTTAAAATAATACTACTAACAAAACAGATTGTAAGCAAAAAATCATAGATGTAAAATAGCTCAGCTGGTGCAGTACTGACACTCTATTTGAAAAAGAGAGATATAAGCACACATCAAAACCAAAAAAGAGCTCAAAGCTCTTTGGATATATTTCCTGAAAATTTGCCTTAAAGTCTTTTCCTCTAGCAGGGCTTAAGAACTTCTGAAAATATTCCACTCTATTTGAAGTTTAATACAATCTGCAGAGCAGACACTTCTGATTGTGGCTACCCATCTCCCACAGCATAAGAACAGCTTGGTGTTCCTTGAGCTAGTTCTATCTCCTACTCTTCCTATGAGTCATTTCCTACAGCGGCAGCACAGCTCCTTCCTAAATATGAACCAGGACTGACACATTGCCTCTGCATGGCAAGACAGGGTATGAACAGCTTCTCTCACTCCTTCCCCCAGCACCCCGATGGGGTCTTGTTTTTATAATTCTTTTTTTCCCCAGCTGCTCAACTGAACACGATAAAAATCCACAAAAAATATCATAAAAAGACAATTTTTTTCAGCCACTGCACTGGCAAGACTGAAAGTTTCAGCAAGGAGTCACATCAGCTCCAGCCCCCCAGCCCACCTCTAAAACAGGCAGATCCAGAGACGTATAGACTCATGTTATTTCAGCCTCCTTCATGCACTGGACTCCAATCATAACTCTCCCCCCAGACCACCCCCAGCCCTCTCCTTCTCCATCTGTTGGGATCCACTGGCCTCTTGCATTACTGATGTCGGGCAGGCAGAGCCAAGCAGGAGGTGGAGTCAGCTGTGTCCACAACAGACTCACCATGTCCCTCACAGCTCTGCAAAACTTAACTTCCCTGGAAGGATTTCAAGATCTGACTCATGTCCAGTTCCTCTATTTTAATCATTCCCTCTTACATCATTCTCGGAGGCCCACGGTGTCACATGCATCCTCCCCCAACCCCCTGCTCCTCTTCAGCTGAGCACTGATCCACTGCCAGCTCTCATCCCAAACAAAGCTAGGTACAGAAATATGTGTGATACCAACTCCCTCCCTCCTCTCCAGAGCATTCACCAGCTTTGATGGCAGCTAATAAGCACTTCCAAGAGCCCCCCCCTGCAATGACTATTCTGAGATAGCACAGGAACAGCATCCATGCCAACAAACCTAAGGTTGCGGGGATGGAAGAGACCAGAGAAATCCCAGAAGGCTCACGAAAACCCCAAAGCAGCTGGGAGGCAGCACTGGCCAGGAGATGGGTGTTGGGAAGAGAATTATGTCAGCTGGTTCCTGCTTTCCATTTTTCCCAGAGAATTCCTGAATAACTGTGGATGTCACTTAATCTTTCTGTTCACGCTCGGAAGTACAAATTGTCAGCATTGGTCCATTCAAGATTTCTTATTAAACCTGATATCATAAAACAGGGGTGGAGCCAAAACTCTCTGAAGGAGCCAAGCAGAACAAAGGTGCTCATGCATAGCTGTTTAATCCCTTCCCTAGATCCCAGCCTAAATGCCTCCATGGCTGAGAGATTCCCCTCTGATCTCAGGGGAGCCCCTTGCTTGTAGCAATGACTGCCAGACCGAAACCCTTGCCTGGAAGATTACAAATCCTGGCCAACCAACAGCTGGAAGGCTTTGAGGCTGCAGTGTGCTCTATGCAGAGAGAGCAGAGAGCAGAGCCCCTGCACCTAACGACAGCTGCTGTGTTTGTTTTGCCCTGGCCAGTGAGTCATGGTTACACCACGGGCTCTGCACTTATTCAATACGGGGGTTTCTGGTGCAACCAGCAGCTTGCAAAAGATCTGGTATAGATTTCCAGTACCACTCAAAAAAATCTGCTTGACTGCTCCCCATCCCAGGCAGAGAAGGACAGGCAGGACGGACGTGGCACTGCTGAGGTGTTTGCATGGCTTTCGCAGTGAGAACATCAGCGAGCGGTGGGCGTGGGACTCCTGGGATGGATGTGCTCCAGGCGAGGGGGGCAAGGGGAAAGCACTGGATATTTCTGTGCGTGGGTGAGTGGACATTTTGCAAGAAGCCTGTGAGTGCAATGATGTCCAGAAGTCAAAGGAAACTCCGGCTAACGTGAAGGACAAGGTACAAAGGCAATGAGACACAACAGAGCTCCAGCATGCCTGAGCTCTCTGCTGATTCCTGGAGCAAAAAACTTTATCCAGCTTTCTAAAGGAGGCACACAGAGCTGCTTGGAAGAGGGTTGATGGGGTAAAGTCTTTTCTTTCTGTCCTTCCCCTGTTTCCTCTGCTCATTTCAGTATTTTTCCCACTTGCTCTTGCTTTTTGCTACACTCAGCACAGCCCCTCTTGTTCTTCTACACAGCTCTCACAGTTGTTTTCAGCCCTACCTGCAAAAACCTCTTCCTCCTGGCCAAGCTCTCACATCTACCTGGTCTCCTTGCTCCTCAAACACATCTTTCCTGATCCGTTACATCACCAGGACAAAAAGGTTTCTATACAAAACCACACTTGCATTACACAAACCAGGATGGGACAAGGGTTGGAGAGAGTCACAGCAAGAAAACGATAATGTGATGGAACTGGTGGGAGTGCAAAGCAGGAGATGGAACAGAGCCAGTACAGACACCTGGGATGCTGCAATCATGGCTGGGAATTTAAAAGTGCATCCAGGGAAACAATTGGCCAGAGGCAGGACAGGAGGGAAGATGTAGAAGAAAATTTGAGAAGTGCAAGATCCAAGGAGCATGGAAAAAGAGTGCTAATATCTGTGAATTGAGCAGAGCATGGAAGAAAGGAAGAGACCAATCTCTCTATCTTTGGTTTTCTTCCTGCTTGAGAAGACAGACATGGAAAGGTTTGTTTGAAGATACAAAGGGACCCAGCCAAAAGCCAAATGTCTTGTTTCCAGTTTCATTCAACAACGACTGCATAATAGACGAGGAAAAACTTTACCGGCCTACCCATCTTGCCCCTCTTCCCAGGAACTCCAGGGATCCCCTGCAAGGAAAAAAAACAGAGACGAAAAAAAAAAAGTTCTGGTTGAGAAATCAAACAGCCAACCAACAATACAAAACAAAATCAGAAGAGAAAGGAGAATGCAAAACAGGCTAATGACTGCAGCATTGTTTGGGAATCAAAATGTCAGCTACTTGCAGTCAGCTGCGAGAGCAGAAGACAATTAACCTTCACCCATTAACTACGGCCTCCCGAGGACACACGCAGGCAGCATCCCCAGGCTGGGGCTGTGCTTAGCAGGAGCAGTCATTAAGCTACTGGTCTGGAACCGAATGAAGGCCACCGCCAGGGCACATGCTGCAGAACTTCTGTTTATGTTTCTTATTTAGTTATACAAGCATTAAATCAGTCGCCAGAGCGCAGGGCAGGCCCCTCCCAGGCAGGCACACACATGCTCACTCCCACATGGTCCTGGGGCCTCTCTGGTGTCCGGAGCTTGCATTTGAGGGAGAAAAGGCTGGAATCAAACAGTGTTCATCTTCCAGTGACCTTTCTTAGGAGCTCTTGTATCAGGAAGAAGGGGGCCGTTGGATGGGAAGAAATCAGGCAGGTGGGAGGATGTGGAGATGGAGAGTGGAAAAGCAAGAGATGTCCTGTAAAGCTCTGAACACTTGGGTTGGGGAAAGGCACGATGAAAAGGATGGGAGGAAAGGAGGACACAGCCACAGCTACCCACTGACAGCTCCATTCTTGACTGCCCAACTCAATGCAACCGGAGATAAAGCCATTTTCAGAAAGCCCAGCACTGTCCCTTCCGAGAGCCAGGCTCTTTCCAAACATCTCCAGTCAGACACACAAAATGCTGAGACAGCGTGGCTGGGAGGTCATTCCTGTGGGAGCAGGGAATCTCCATGTACATTCTCCTCACCCTGCCCCACCTCACTAAGATGAACTGGCAAGGGGGAGAGGGAAGGCAGGTTTTTAAGTGAAGGAGAATATAGAAAATCTCTGTTGCCAACAGCGAGGTCAGATGGCCCTGCCTGAAGCCCGGGTTCTCAGCTGAACATCAGCATTATACAGGGACACAGGTCTTCATTGGAGGGTAGGAAGAGACTAAGGAAGGGATAGTTAAGCATTAGTCATGCTTGCCTCCTTCCTCAGGAACTAGGGATAGATAGAGAAGGTTACATCAGGCTCTGAAGAACTGCATTCAACCAACACACCAAGATTTTCTTCATAAAATACTCACTCGTTCTCCATCAGCCCCCGGTAGCCCAAATAATCCTGGGAGACCAATATACCCCTAAAGAAAAGAGGAAACAAGTAGTCAGGTATGTTTCTCCATTAACATCCAGTCAGCCTGTGTTTCCTGAAGAGCAGAGCAACCTCCAGCGTTGGTCAGTGGCAGCCATGATGAAATAAACCTTGAGGCAAGTGTATATGCCCATGGACTGCATGGTGCTGGCTTCCACGATGTAGTCCAAGGGCACATACCCTCACACCAGGGATGAGGAAGACTCCAGGCAGGAAGAGGACAGCCAGAAGAAACCTCACCTGGGCTGGCTCTACACGTACCTGAGGGAAATGGAGCTTTGTTTGAGGTTAGCAAGAGTGACAGCAAAAGTAATCCACAGACCTACACCTCCTTTCATATCTTTCTTTGCCTTTGATGCTCATTTCCAAGCGTCCTGGTGCACCAAGCCCTTTCTGTTTGTCTTCTGTCACGTGGTGGTCACACACTGCAGCCCCTTCTGAGGCAAACCCCCCCTTTTCCTGGCACCAGGGCTGCCACCACCCTGCAGTCAGTCCTGGCTCTGCCCAAAGCCTGTCCCTGCACCACCAAGACCTTGTGCAAACCTTCGTCATCCCAAGCACTGAAGGCCCTGCCTGGGCTGGGAGAGGCTGAACCTGACATTCCAGGCTCGGGGGATTAATGTGAAACTAAACTTGTACATCCACACAGATCCAGGCTATAGGGAAACCACCTTTGCACCAACACATTTCACATAAAACCTGCTGCTTCCACACTCATCAGAAACACTGTGTTTCCAGGTTTCTCTATGGCCTTGGGGTCCTGCTGAGACAAGACATGCTGCATAAAACACTGTGTTTCCCTTCCCTTGCCACAATGGCAGCCTTGTGTTCAATCCCTTTGCTCAGCAGCCTGGACAAAGTTACCTTGTGTGCTGGGCCTCTGCAAAGGCCTGACTGGTGCCAAACATGCTGAATCCAGAGGAAGTGAATTTCAGCAGGGAGCCCCCTCTGTGGCACCTCACTGTTACAAGAGCCAAGTGCTAACACTGCTTTTCTCTCATCTTTCTTTCTCCCTCATTGCTAAATCTCTATCTGCCAATCTCACCAAACTTTTTCACCAGTCCATCACTCCCTGTGTTTCCTTTAGGGACAACACCTAACTGGGAAATAATGCTACATTAAAATGATCCTGTCTGCCTTTGCCTTCTGAATCCTAAAAGGAACCACATAGCTCCTGAACTTTTCCTGGAGAAGGAAAAAGTAGAGGTGGAGGGTGAAGAAGAGTCCAGAAATGCACAAAATGAACATATCTTACCTTAGCACCCAATTCTGATTGACTGTGGTTGAACTGAGAAAGGGCTTCCTTGGGTATTTATAAATATTTCAGTCCTCAGCACTCAGGGGTGCAAAGTGGAAAATAACTTTCAAATCGTACATTCTGCACATCTACCACCCGATAATTACACAAGGTCCTGGTTAGAGCAGTGAAAGAGATGCCCCATGGAAAACTTCAGCCCTTGCAGAAGTGGGGTGAGCAAGTTGTGCTCTCAGATTTTCCTCTCTCCTGCAGGAACTGAACGTGGCATCTCCCTTCCCAGCTCAGGAATACTGCTAACTACAGGGTCAGCATTTGTTTATTCCTTGCAGTTTTCCTAGTGATGAAAGCCAGCTGCTTGAATTTACTGCATATAGAGAAAGTATCACATGCTAGAGAAACGGGGCGGGGGGGTTTATTGGCTTAGAATCTCATTGTGAATTTATAATTGCAGGAAAAGAACAAAATGTGATTAACAAGAGCCTTAAGTAGTAATAAAAAAAGAATCCTTTGCAGTGAGAATAAAACCCCAGCAATTATTTTTGATGAGTAAAACCAGGCAGGATGGAGATATTGTTTTTATTTGCACGTGGCTTCAAGATGCTAGCTTGCTGTTGTGCATAATTATATAAATCACTCCCAAACCAGGCCTGTACCCAAATGAGCCCACATTCAGCATGGTCAAAGACTGCTGAACCACACTGACTGAAACTAAAGAGGCCTTTGGGACATGGGGCTTGCAGGCTTTGATAGGAATTTGTAAGCCATTCTTTCCTCTCCTGCAATGTGAGCTCTGAAGGGGCTGCCTTGATCATCAGCACTACTGGGGAACTTTGATCACAGTACATTCCATGTTTAATTTTAAAAACTTAACAGTGCTTCAGTAAACAAGCAGCGCACAGTTCAAATCCCCCAAACTCAGCAAATTAAAGCAACTAGCTTCAGCATTGCAAAATCAAGCATAAAATTTCTTGAGAAGCCTCAAGCCTGATAAAAACAAACAGAGAAAAACCAAATGCAAGATTGCTTACCTGAGTGCCTTTTGGGCCAGATTCCCCTATGGGGCCAGGTAAACCCTAGAACAGAAGGGAAAAACAAAGACAAATGTGAACAAGCTTTAACTTAAAATAACGAGCAGTGCCAACCCCCCAAGCACCATCCCTGCATGGTTCTGCTTTAAGTGCTTCTTGAAGCTCTTAAAGCTTTAAGTGCTGTGTGGTTCTGCTTTAAGGTTTTGCTTTAAGAGTCCAAGGAGTAACAACAAAGGAGAAAAAAAGACAAAATGATACAAATAACAGATCTCCCATTGTTGGGGAGGTGGGACTCAGCAGAACCTGAGACCGCTGCACATAGTGAGCCTTCCCTGGGGCTGAAGTAGAGATTTCTGATGATAAAGACCACAAGGGCTGATGCAGTGGGGTGCCCAGAGGTTGTGTTACACTTCAGATGCGAGGCACAGTGATACTCTGTGCCCAACAGCTCTCCATTCATCTTCCTGCCTAAGCAAACACATGCATAGCAAATGTATTCCAATACCTGCCTAGGGAACACTGATGCAATAAGAAAGGCTAATTTCTACAGCCTAGAAAGTCACTTAGCAATGCAGGTACGGTGATATCTCTAACCCTTTGCAGCATTAGCTATGGAAAGAATTGAAAATTCATTCCCCATCCTAATTCTATGCCTAATGCTGCTCACTTAAAGTACTGCAAAGAAGAAAAGTGTAAAAATGCAAAATAAATTTTCATGTTTGTTGTCTCCTAGCAAGTTACCAGATCAACCTTTTTCCTAGTTCCAAATGTTGATGGGGTTTTCTGGGGGAAAAAAAATGGCGAAGTCCATATTTTCTTCAGCTGGCAGCACTGCAGGCTCAGCCTGGGATGTGAAAGTCCGGTTGTGCTCTTTCCTGGCTCTTGCATCATTGCCAAAGATTTCAGGCATCAGGGTGAAGTTACAATCCTGCCTGTGATGCACAAACCAAACCCGAGTCAAGGGCTCTCTCCCATCGCTGCAGAGCCAGCACAGCTGACAGGAGTAACAAGTAGTAAAATCTCAGTAAAGTAAACAGCTCTGATGCAGGATACACACAGCATTCAGACAGGCTGAAAAAAGCTGCCTTAAAAAAATAAAAAAGTCACTTTCCCGACCCAAACCACATTTTAAGAAGGCGGTTTTGTTCTTTGAATGCCAAGGCACAGATTTCATCCTGCTTATCTGATGGGCTGAATTGCTGAACAGCATTTATTAACCTTGTATGTCCAAAATCTCCTGGATCTCTTCTTCTTAGTCATCTAACACACATTCACACCTAGGAGAGTCTTTGGCATGCTCAGCTCTAAGAGCCTTTCAGAGTATGAATGGAGCATTTAGTCAGGTGTATAAAGCTCCCATACAGTTCTGCCATCTGCACTCTCCAGTGTGCAAGCAAGGTATCACCTTAATTTTCAGTTTAAAATGGGTCATGTATTATTGACAGTCTGAGACAGAGAGATGTTCTTCCGACTTGTTCTGCAGGTCTAGTTCACATTTAATCCAATAACCTACACATCTGCATAAAAAATTCACATCCAAACTGGTGATAAGTCTGAAAGACTCAGGACAGAGCATTTGGGGTCTTTGACATATGCCTGGTCTCTTGACTTAGAGATAAACGTGGCAGAGTCTAACATTAATGTGTCCATTTTAGAAACCCCTGACAAACTCACTTCACCACAAAATGTTATAGAGCTGGATGTTCTGTCCAAGAGATTCCACTTTTTAGGGTCTTACAAATTTTCCTCTTTCCCTTCCACTACTGAGCATCTTACATCAGTAGAACAACAAAATGTCCAATCTTGATCCATTACCCAATGCACACTCCTCCATTTCTAAAGTTGTCTGTGCATAATTTTTTTCAGCATGAGAACAAAGACTTGATTGTCTTTCATGATCTTTTTTGCAGCTGCAAATATGATTTATATCTATATATTTACAGTTCATGCATAATGTTACGTGTGTGTATACATATGATTATGCCAGTGCATTTTACTAGTGAGAGTTCATCTAAATCTTCTCCTTCTCCAATAATAAATACACCTTTTTCCAGCCCAGGTTTCTAACTTGTCCAACGTTAGATGCAAAATATGCCTAAAAGAGAAGGGTTAGCAGCTTGCAGGTGTCTTTCTCCGCTCTGCTGTTCTGCTTTTTCCCTGTTGTTACACTGAAGAAAAATCTGTCAGAATTTGCTATAGAAATTCAGGTTTTATCTATCATAGGCATGAAATACTTTCTAACACTATTTCAGAGTTTAAAGACTGTGTTATTGGTACAACATCTTGAGGAGGAAAGAAGAAAAATATTCAAAGATCAAATATTCAAATATACCAACATTTTCTAGAGGACTGCACTGTCCTTAGTGGGACATGTCTTTAGCTACCTGCACACCCAAATCCCTACTGTGTGCACAGCACGATGAGATTTACTGCACCTGCCTGCCAGGATAACCTTTGGCACCTGGACTTCCGGATGGTCCTCGTTCGCCCTTTGGAAAAAAGAAATGGCACAAAAGGTCAGGTGAATGTCCCACTTGAGAAGTGTCTTCAGCTGCATCACTGTGGAATGGATTAACCTGATGCACATTTATTGAGAGGAAAAAAATACTAAGGGTAGATAATGAATTTAATTAACAAGGGGGGAAAATCCACAGAAGCCAAGTCAACAGGATCCATACACTAAGCAAGTGCTGCTGTTTCTCCTCCCTTCATTTGCAGGGAAAGCAGCAGATAGTCTGGAACCACGACACTAAGAGAAGATGTAAGGCTGCATCTATATCTGGCATATGGAACCATTTTGCTGGTGGGAAAGCACTGCCAAAATTCTTCAAAACTAACTGGATTCATGTATAATATCCTTTAACATCATTGCTAACAGGGCCTGCTATTCATTGCCTTTTTTTTTCTACTGCATTGCAAACACCAAACTTAACCAAATAAAGAGGGGGAAGAAAAGGAAAGGGGGGAAATAGGCTTTGGGAAGGGAATGACATATATTCAACAGAGTGTGGTTAGTGAAGTCCAGTGAAATTAATGTAAAAAGACAAATGAAGGGGGAGGACGGTGAGCTGGTTTTTCTTCCCCTGAGTAAACTTAGCGTGGCTGAGCAGTAAAAATTAGAAATTAAATTTAGAATCTCCAAGGCAGTCTCCTCCCACCATCCCGTTGGTGCTGGGCCCGTTTGTGTGCTCGGATCCCGGTGTGTGCCGAGCTGCCCTGGAAGGAGCTGGCTGTCCACACCGAGCAGGCTTACCAGAGCCAAACCAGCATCACAGCCAGCAAATCCATCCCTCCATAAAGGTCCCCTGTTGGGAAGTGGAAAAACTCACCTGGTCTCCAGGGTGACCTAGTGGTCCGGGGTAGCCTTTATATCCCTGTCAAAATAGGATGGAGGAGATGAATAGTAAGAGACAAAAATATAGTAAAATAATCTGGATTTGGTTTTAATTTCTCTTTGCAGGTGGGACTAAAGTTCTGAGGAGAAACACGATTTTAGACAGCATTACACAATCATGCAAACTTTGATCAAGGTGCTTTGCTTGCACCACCCAAACCTGCTGATGTGCCCTGCTGTGGTCTGGGGTGGTACACACTCCAGAAGGAATTGCTCCATGAACACATTTAGAATGGTCTCCATGCTCAGATCTGTCTATTTGTAATTTACACCTTGAGCAAGGCTGCCCTTAATCCTCAGGAAACCACAGGCCTGTAGAATGAAACGGCTTTGGGCACATTGGAGACTACAGCAACATGAGTCATTTGTGTTTCAGAGCTCTTACTTTTGCTTTAGAATTTGAAATGCCACAGGAAACACCAAAACAACCATTTACTGTCACAGGGAACTTCTATTTTTCTACCTTGAACTTGTCCAGCTTCCAGCTTTTCTAATCTAATTATTACAAGATCCAGGGTCCTTCATTATGAAGCTATTAAAAGTGGTGAGCAAGCTGCCTCTCAACCCGCTTTCTCTGCTGAATTAATTAGAATGAGTTTCTTAATCCACCTAGCTTACTGGCTAGTGTTTCAGGCTTCAAATAATTCTCACAGGTCTGTCATAAACCTGCTTTGGTTTGTCAGTATTTCATTTTTTGGGGGGATGCAGACACCGGAGCAGGACAAGGGCAGCCTGTCTGACTGCAGACTGAGCATTGTGTGTTGATGCCTTAGGTTTTAACTTCTATGTTTTTCAANGGAGATTAAACTCAGTTACAGAGATAACTGTTTAGCTAGGTTACCAGTAAGATTAAAAAAAAAAAAAGCACAGAAAATTTAACTTGAAACAAATGGGAGAGAAAAAAAATGAACATGGAACAATCCTTGTACAAATACTGGAGAAATAACAAATTGCTTTCAGTGATGGATTACAACTACTTGTACCTCAGTCCCTGCTACTCACCCTGTGCTGGGCTCCAGCGCACCTCATCTGTCTGTGAAGCCCACAGGGAGTGTCCCTGCTCTGGAAGCTATCACCAGACCCAGGGGTGACCCAGCACTTGGCCTTTGGCTCCACTCACCACATGAACCCGGGACTGTTTCTGCTCCCAGGTCCACATCTCTGCCTAACAGCATTTTTACTCTTCCCACAGGCTATTCCAGACCTACAGCCTGAGCTTTTGCTGGCAGGGTGTGCAACGCTCTCAGCCATGCTGGCCACTACCCATTCCCCTTTGCATTCCTCCTGCCTTGTTATTTCAGACAGTCTGGCCTGGAAAGATGTTGATTCCCTTCTCACCAGTTCTCTCCTGCTTGGCCTTGCTGATGTACCATGGCTCTGGACTGAGCTGCACCTCCTGACAAGGCTGACCTGAAAGACACTTGTTTGAACCACCTTGAGGGTCCTTTCTCCAAATGGTGTAAGAGCATTTCAGACACTCCTCACTGGAAGTGCCTCAGCAGCTCTTGGAGGAGGACCAGCACACAGGATTCCCTGCCTCTCTCCAGGAATCTGCCCCATGAAATCCTCTCCTGCTCATCCTCTCCCTGGCTCCTCAACAGAGGCTTAGCAGAAAGGAGGGAGGATGCTCCACCTTGGTTGGGTGTCTGGCCTGAAGGTGAGAGCTGCCAACAGAAACATCCCTGGGTTCAGCATCTCCAGTCATTCCCTGGAATTTAGATTTCCATGGGGTTTTCTCCTGGGACTTCTGCCCAGTTCTTCCAGACTGGAGCAAGAGCTACCTTTGTCTCTAGGCAGCTGGAACACCAAGCTTAGAAATATCTTACTTTTCCATTGATAAGGAAGATGTGCCTGGCTTGGCTGCTCTGAACCATTCTGCTCCAGCTGGTTTTCTGCAGGATGGGTGTTTTGAGCCTGCAGTGTCCACCCAAAGGTGGTGGCATGATGGTCCCTTGAGATGCTCAAAGCGCATCCTGAACTAAATTTTGCACCAAGCACCACATTGCTATTTCTGTAGTGGTAAGTAAATGGCACTTAGGTTAAGTATGTAGACACTCTGCTACTGTTGTGTTCTATTAAATATCCTCCTCACTACATATCCTGGGCCCTGGAGAGTTTCAAACATGTATTTCTTCACAATTTACCACAGTTATTTCTGCCTCAGGTTAATTATAACGAGGGAAAACCAGAAAAGCTAGTATATGTTAGAGCTGGCTGCAGTGTGAAAGTATTTACCTGCTAAAATCCTTTTCAAATAGCACTAAAATGACAGGGCAGAGGGTATGAAAACAACTGCATTTGCTCTTTTATCTGAACACTTCTTGATGATTACAGGGCACTCAATACAAAGCGCTGTGATTTAGAGAGGAAATTGCACTCCAGTGAAGGATTTACTCATCTGTGATGATATTTTATAATTCACTCTCTCCTAGCTAAAGGGATCATCCTGCACTGGGGTAGGAAATGTGAAGAATGAAGGGGCCAGGGAATGAGACCTGCATACAGGATGTTTTGAAGCACTGGCCACCGCCCAGCTCTGTCTTTGCTCTCTGACTCTAAAGAAGCTTTGCCTCTCTCACTGTTGCCATTTTCTCCTCTGGAGAAAAGATGCTGCTCTGCTGAGATCTATCTCCAAGGTAGCTGTGGTCTGCAGCCCCAAATCAAAAGCCAAAGCCCACAGATACCTCAGAGGCACCAGATGGACAGGCAGAGGGATCATCCAAGTGCTGACACCCTCCCTGAGAACTCCTGGTCTGCAAAAGCACCATTTGCTCCATTTGGAGAGGATGAGAAATACACCTGCTGCTTCTAAGGCACTTTCATGTACTCATAGATGTGTGGAGCTAAAACAACTTTGGGGGTGCTCTGAGATCAGCCTGTCCAATCCTACAAGCCCAATCCAAGTCTGTCAGCATTCCCAAGGCAGGCACTGAGAACTGAGCCACACTATCCCAAACCATGTGCTGCTGGTTGTGGCTCCAGCTCACGCTGCTGAGCCAGTGGTTTCATTTAGTGAGAAAAGTATTTTGTTTCTCCTGGTGAAATATTTTGCCCATTTGTAGGTTTCTACATGGTGTTCCCAGATCAAAGCCCTGAGAGCCCTTTTTGCAACCCCTCCATGGAGTGAGAGGAGTGATGTCCATTTCCAAGGCGTTGCTGTTTTCCGGTAGCCAAGATATGTTGGCCACCTTCAGCCAAGTACCAGTGTATTTTCACTGGGAGAATGCCAGTAGGGAATCCAGATTAAAAAAAAAAGATTTTTCCAAACATTTCTCCAACAGCTGTAAATTTTTTCTTAATGCAAGATGCTAATAAAAGCCAGGTTACACCAAACCCCCTGCCAGACTAGCGCTACTGGGAGGTGTTTTTAAGCTGCACCAAGGAAAAATTTCAACATCCAACTTGCTCATTACTTGAAGAAACACAAACATACCCCTGCCTTTACCTTGTCCTGTGGGAGTTAAGATCAGATGTGAAGGCCATCTGCTGGACTTGGGAATGTTTGTTCAATTTCCTATTCCTTCTCTGCTTTTTCCACTATGAGTCCTTGCACTTCTGACATTGCACTTCGCTGATCGTAACCACAAGGTTTTGTTTTATGAGCTGTTATACCAGGAAAATGGTATTCTTTGCACCCTATTAGTTAGAATTTGTTTGTGACAGCAAAAGATCCGTAATCGATCGCTCGATTGTTCCTACTCCACACAGCACCCCAAGCGTGACCAGCCCTGGAGTAGAAAAATAAACTCAGTCCCTCCTCTTGGCAATTAGGTTCTAGTATGAAGCATATAACAAATAATCATGGGGAGGGAGGGTTCCTTTCAGCCTCCTCCACACCTTCTTTCTCTCCTTGGAGTCTTAAAACACACCCGAGGAGGTGTTTGTGTGCGGCTAACTGACCTGAGGAACAGTGTACGGTCAGTGGCCCGTTGGCTGATAAAGGGATTGCAACAAGATGCTGATTTTAAAAGTTCAGTTTAGCTGTGGCAATATTGGCTTGCTGGGAAGGAGAGTCACGGCCACTGAGCCCCACTCAAACAGCTTCCTACAACAGGTCCAGCTTCCAAAAAAAGGAAACCAACCTACCAACACAGCCTGGAACTGGAAACTCAGCTGAAATGCCCTTGATATATGAACGATCTGAGCTCCAGGTATGGATTGCTGAGGCACTGCTGTGCAGGCTTGAATGCATGGATACAGACACACACCCTGCTCCCTCAGGAAAACAGGGATGGATCTTGTGCTTTATCCTTGCATATCCTTTTCTAGGCATAGATGTGTTGTTTGTGATGTTAATGGTGTTGAAGCATCAATATGGAAGCAAATAAAGTAAAACTTGACCAGTGCTGACAGTCTCCAAGCAAAACAAAGAGGGAAGGCACACAGATACTTTTTTGAAACGTTCTTTACCAAGATAGACAGTCATGGTTTCCTTGGAATGCTAGTACTGTTCTGAATCCAACCATTAAGTATTGCTGTTGGTTGGAGATCCCTTTAGTTAATGCACTGGCTGCACCAGGCCTAAATTGAGCTTGCTGAGAACACCCAGTGTCAGGGCACAGAGGGATGTGGAATACAAAGAAGGAACAGAATTCTGTATACAGAATTTAATTTCATACTCTTACATAGTCTTTAGGCAGTTGCTTCAGCCTATCTCCCTTGGTTATACACCTGCAAAACAGGCATAAGGCTCTTTGGGTGGATACTGGGACTTTTAATTAAATCTTTTAGGCACAGTTAAAGAAGAAAATTTAAAAATAAAAATTATCGATCTAATTCACTAGAAAAGTACACTCTTACCTTTCTACCAGGTGGTCCAGGGAACCCAGTTAAACCAGGTAAGCCCACATCTCCCTGTAGGAAGCAAGCAAGTTCAATCAGTTTTCAGCAACGTTTTCCCTATGCATTCTGCAGTTACTGCAATTATTTTGCTGACACCAGCCCCCAGCTATTGATATTTCTGGTTCTAATCACAACTGTTCAAAACCTGACTGGATAAGAAGTGTAGATTTAAGCAACATCTCTATTAACTGGCTCATATAAATAATAACCCCAGTTAATTAATGGCAGCTGCTGCTGGAGTCCAGCTTCTCGCAAGCAGAACGAATGCGCTTTTTTTTCCCCCTCAGTGATCTCATTCAGTCACATGCTTCATTCGCCTTTCAATAGGCATTGAAATCACCAAGGCAAGGAAATTTTAACTTTTAAATGCAATAAGAACAACAGGTACCTCTTGCCAAATCCTGTGATTTACTCTCACACTCTGCTACTGCTCTGGCTCAGCCTGTGGCTCCCGTTCGGATGGTGCTGGTGGTGTAATTATTTAACCTGCCTGGCTGACACGGATTGAATCTTTGCAGGCTGCTAGTGGGAGGGTTTGTTCAGTGGCCTGTACTTCTGAAAAGGGATTGCATCACATCCCAGCTGGCAAACCCAAACCATCACAGAACGGATGAGTGCATTGCTGTGAGACCTCTCCAACACCCAACCTGGCTGCGTGAGCCCACTTTGGCCTCCTCTGATCAGAGTCAAAAAACCCTGGAGTGCCTTCTTACTGAAATTAAAAAAAAAATTTCCAATATCTAGCTAAGAAAATTAGGTATCACTCCAAACTCCTGCTGGAAACTCCTTATTCCTATTACTGCTAACAGGAATAGAGCCTTGCTAACACAAGCTAAAGGTGATCTGGATCTCTCCCTTTTTTTACACGAAGCACTGTCTTGAAGAAAACAGTTCCAGACCCTGCAGGTGCATGATTTCCATGTGATGCCCCTCCAATA
>VYZQ01055053.1:108793-163464 GCA_013400655.1 Mystacornis crossleyi
CCACGTTGTCATCCTCGGCAAGGATTGAAAAAGCCCTGGAGTACATTCTTACTGAAATTAAAAAAAAAAAAATTCCAGTATCTAGCTAAGAAAATTAGGTATCACTCCAAACTCCTGCTGGAAACTCCTTATTCCTATTACTGCTAACAGGAATAGAGCCTTGCTAACACAAGCTAAAGGTGATCTGGATCTCTCCCTTTTTTTACACGAAGCACTGTCTTGAAGAAAACAGTTCCAGACCCTGCAGGTGCATGATTTCCATGTGATGCCCCTCCAATACAGTGTACCAGAAATTTCAAAAGACATCTTATGCTGTTAAGTTAAAAGCATTATTTCAGGCTTAGCCTTCTGAATGTTTTCTAGCATCACCTTCCATCTTGCAGTTGTGTGGCCTCACTGTGTTTTATGGAGGCATCTGGTGTCAAATGAAGGGCCCAAGCTCCTTATGGCTGGTGCTTTCTATGAGCTGTGCGTTTACAGCAAGACCTATGGTGAAAGGAAGAGAACCAGGCTTCTGCCCTGGGCACAAATTACCAAGGATTGTACAGGCATCACTGAAAGGGCTAATTGAGGTAGATGATGTGGAGCCCTGATTGCCCTACTGTTCATTTCTAGAATTCTGTGAGGGCTTGTTGCCTCAGTAAAAATCACTCAGCTGTGAAACAGCAAAAATCAGAGTTGTACGTTATTGAAAAGAATTAGCAGAAGTCTGATCCTTAACAACTGCTAAACCCAGAAAGCAGCTTTCCTTCCCAGCTAGGTGCTTTGTGTTGGTTTGAGCAGCCCTTGGTGGAAACCCCTCAGAGAGGTCCATGCCTTAGAAGCCTGTACCAAGAAACCTCTACCTGATGGGGCTGCAGCATGAGGCAAATCCCTGTTCCACAGCTCCTCAGCAAGAATATCCTTTCCTCGACCTTCAAGGTTTTTATTCCTTACACTGGGATTGCCTCTTGCTGCAGCTGAATGCCCAGAGCGTGGCTGAACCTTCAGAGTGCTACTTGAAACACTTGGCTGAAGTAGCTGCATGCCTGTGGCAGCAGAGACCTCAGCTGGGCTGCAGATTGTGGATGAATTGGATAAACACTCCGACAACAACACTGTGGCAGGTGGCACCTCAGTGCACTATGATCAGTGATCACTCTCTTTAGTCCTGAATCCATGGTCTAAGCCTTATTTCCCAGTCCTGAGTCTACTCGAGCAGCTGTGATGCTTGTGGCTGCAGTACAGACTCCCTGCGTGTGTGCACAGGTCTAAAAGCCCACCATGGCCTCGGGGTGACATCTCACCTTCTGCCCATTGCGAGCTTTTCCAGGCGACAGCCCAGGATCACCTTTCTGACCCTGAAATGAAAAACTTACATTAGTGACATAACCCAAGGGCCCAGCCCACAGATGTGGTTCTGCTTCCACCAATCCTCCAAATTAGAAAAACATTTTGTTTTATCCCAGTCTTCCCCGATATCCCAAATGTATTAAAGTGGCCGGGAATAGCTGTTTTGCTGGGGGTGGATTTGGTGAGTGATTGCTGCTGCTAAAGAGTTGAGTTTTAAATAGTAGTTGACAGTATTAAATTGGCTAAAGAAAGGATAACTGGAAGAAAGCAATGTCAGGACTTTTGATACTTATTAGACCAGACAGCTGCGATTCCTTCCTTGTCTGCAACTACCATCACAAACATAATTACCGAGCCTATTACTGGGGCTAAACCATCCTTCTCGACAACTCACTAGATGCTGTTGCTTTTTTAACTGTGAGGAACAGATGAAACTGCAGAGAAAGTTGTACTAATTAGACACCCCCAACAGCCAGAGCAATTGTGAGGCTCCCAGGCTGGCATAAAGCAGCACACTTGGCCTTAAGTGGCAGTATTCCTTATTTTCCTCCTTAACAACCATGATGAGGGAAATTACAGTTTGAGGCTGTGATCTTCTGACGAACACAGGCTGGAATCTCAGCAGCATTTGATCATCTAATTCCAGCAGATTCCTTTGGAAATCCCACTTCCAATTCTCAAAAGGTGGAAAGGTAATGTGAGCACCTAACAGGGGGAGAGATGCAAGTAGGAAAATCTAGAAGAGACTGAAGTGTGCCAGGTTCTTTGGGTAGGGGAGAGGAAAAGCTTAGCACAATAACATCTCTTCTGGCACAGCCAGGATGGGTATCCAAGGATCAGTCACTATTTAACACCCCATGAATCATAAACAAGCCACAACCTCTGTGTGCCACATCAGCATAGGGCAGCTGGGAGGGTTAATTAATGGCTGTCAAGTGAAGTGCTTAGAGAGAAGGGGAGACCCAGAAAGGAGCAATACTGGTTCTTAAGTGGCATTTCTCATGAGCAGCAGAGAGCTCTGGCTACAGCCAGCTGAGCTGCTTTTCGCACAGCCTCACTGTGAGTACATTCTGCGTGTACTTCCCACCTTGCAGAGTGTAAATCTCACCTTCTCCTCCTCCTCCAGCATCCAGCACAAGCTGCAAGACTCAGGAGTGAGACTGCTTGGCTCTGGACTGTAGGGAGCACTGCTGATTCAAGGCAGATGCATCTGCACAAATTCTGAATGAAGGCCGCTGGGTTTGCAAACAGTAAATGAAGTCATGCAGATAATCTTGCTTTGCATGCAGCTGTTATCAGGGCAATTCTCCCACTCCTTGAGCTTCAGAGCAGTCAGTGGGTGCTGCCACTGCTGGGAACAGATTAGAGCAGCCCTTGGGATTGCTGGGTGTTCATTTCTACTTTGCAAAATTAATTTATTGCAGCAGGTAGACACCCACCACTTTCCCTAAATCTTCCCATGTGTTCCATGCAATGCCTTTGAGACATGGAAAAGAACACAAGCCTCTTGTGTTTTCCCCTGGGAAGCTCCAGATCACATTAGCAAAGTCTCTGCTTTGCACTGGTTCTGTGTTCAGCGCTGCTGAGACCATCGCACAGGTGAAGAACTCAGCCATGAGCAGGATCCCATGTCCCCAAGATTAATCAGCAATGGGACCAGAGGGAATGGATGTGAGGGCTGAACGTGTGGATTAATTGCTTGAGTCTTCTTACACAGCAGTGACAACAGGGGAATTAACCTACGTCTTGTCCATCACCAAGCCACAGCACCTTTGCCACAAGCTTCTCTCTTTCCCATCCTAACTTACTGAGAACACTTCTTCCTCTTGTAAGGGAAGAAATGGTTTTCTTCTGGGTTTCTTTCCTACCTGGGAGAAGTTTAGAGCTGTGCAATTTAAACATCTGAGTTTTGCAATCCCACTAATACTATTTTAAACATCAATGAGCCAAACTGATGAGCTACCCTGAAGAAAAACATTCACTGAACTGAAAATTCAGTATTTTTCAAGCACATCCTGAGAACTACATCCAGTTGTTAGCAAAAACACCCCTCCTGTCTCCCAGCAGCTTTCAGGTGACAGACCCAGTCACGACCCCAGCCCAGCCTGTGCCCATAGCTATTTCGGACGTTATCTGCAATAATCAGTCTCTGCTAACCAGATATAACAGCAATTTTACAACTGCCAAGGACAACAAGCAGAATGCAGCAAGTGGCAAGAATCCCCCTTTAAGCAGTTTCACATCATGAATGGCTGAGCTAAGCACCACAGGCTAAATTCCCAGGTGGCACAAGCAGGTGTAATGCCACTGGAGCCAGTGAAACCATGCCCGAGCAGATCAGCAGGATTTTGGCTCAACAGCTACAAACAGCTCTGTGCAAAAGATCAGCTTCCTAAGTCCAAGGAATTACAAGTGCTCAGCTCCAGTGGTGAGAATAAAGTGGGCTCTGCACAGGATTGACTGTGAAATGCAGAAACACAACTAGAGCACTACAACCAGACAGGAGACACATAAAAACACCCAGAGCCTGCAGTGCCACACCACAGCCCTTGCACAGAGCTGCCTGACCATTCCAGGGCTCTGGTCATTCAGCTGATAAAAATTATGCTCCTGGGTCCCTTCTTAAGTGACAATGACTTGGTGTCAGTCATGGTTTCCAAGCTGCATCTATCTGGGAAACTTCAATTTCCTTAATTAGATTGCTTGTTTTTTCCGTGGGATTAACTGCTATCTAACTGAGACCAAGTCCAGCAGCCACTTGTCGGCTCTCAGCAAGAGAAGCTCCACTTGGAGCTGCCCTGCCCTGTTGTCGAGGCTGGGCTTTCACAAGTCCATAATTTCTGCCATGTGTTGGGTCTATTAAGAAGATTCCCATCTCTGAAAGTGTCCGAGGCCAGGTTGGATGGAACTCTGAGTGACCTGGTCTAGTGGAGGATGTCCCTGCCCATGGCATTGCGTTGGAATAAGATGAGCTTTAAGGTTCCAACCCAAACCATTCTTTAATGGTTTTATGATGAATACATCTGGTCCCAGGTGAAGGCTTACAGGCAGTTAAAACGTAAGGGGGTGAAATACTATAACAAAATACCACTTTTTGGGGCAAAGTCCATCTTCTGGGACTGGTGCAACACCAGAGAATTGAAGGAAAGGAAGGGAGTCAAAACTCTGGGATCTGATACACACCTTCCAAAGAGCATTTCTGAGGCAGAGATGATGTAATCCTGGTTTACCAGGCTCTCCCTGCTAGAGGTGAACCTTCACCGTGGCCTGGGCTGAGCTCCAGCTCTCACATCCCATTGCAAACCTAGTATTTCTTTTGACAAAGCACCATGAACTGACCAATCCTGTAAACGGTGGCTGGACAAAAATAAAATATATCACAGAGCCTGATGGATGACACCAGATCTCTGCTGCAGACTTACAGCTCTCCATCCACTGAGACTTCCTGCTGCCAGACTGTGCATTGAGATGGAGGAAAAATGCTTACAGTAAGACTTAATTTCTATTAGGTGACCAACTGAATATAACTTTGCAGCCAAATGACTATTTCTGACAAGTAATTAGGCTGAAAGTGTTTAAAAAAAATCCTGTAGCATGGAAACGTAGTTTTCTCTACAGCTTGGACCAGGCTGGATTTGCAGGGCTGGAAGTTAGATAAAAGAAGTTTGATTTGACTTATAAAACCCAGCAAGTGTGATCTGGAAGTCATTGATGGAGAATAAATGCAGAACACTAAGATGCAGAACTTTTACAGGCTCACTTTTCAGGCTGTATGTGGAATTTAAACCAGCTGCTGTTCACCAGCATGTCTCCAGTGCCTAATTTTTAATCACGTAGAGGCAGCATGCCAAGTTTCCAGAATCTTTTTCCCAGAGCATCAATAGTGCTCATAACATCTCTGCCTACTGATGAGATCACGAAAAGGCAGAACTATTGCTCGCACCTTTCTCCGTTTGGCCGAGACGTCCTACAGCATCCCTGGTACTGAAAATCTCTGTTTAGTATTGCCTCTCCAAACTCCATTGTTCTTTAGTCCAACACAGATGTTATAAAATATAAACCTATTCCTTTGTAAACAATCATACCAAAGCAATCCAAACCAATTTTCCAGGAACTTCACAGTATTTAGCTAACACAAAGTCTTATACACGGAATCAGCTGGGAATTAAAACACCGTTTGGAAGGGTTTTGCTGTGCACTGGATCAGGACCCCTCCAGAGCCACATCTGTGCTCAATCCCAGGCAAAGGGAAAGGGTCCAGCTGCCGGGGGTGATTCCCACCTCGCTGTGATCCAGCTGCCACCCGAAGGGAATGTGTGTACAGGAGAAAAGGACAAAACACAGGGCCCCTGGCACTGCAGGAGGTCTGTGAGCCCTCGTGGGGGAGGTAAGGGTATCCAGATGAAAGACATGAGGAGGACTGATGGAGTTCAGAGTTCCCAGAAACTCTGGAGAGGGAAAGAAAGAAAAATGAGTTTCAGGAGGAAGAAAGCAGAGGAAGACGCTGGGTGCTGCCAGTCACTCCTGCCACTGTCCAGACTCAAAGGTGGAAAAATCCAGAGGAGAGAAATGACAAAGGAAAGAAATTCAGAGCTGGTGGAGCTCTGGAGTGGGAGGATTCCACTGCCCTTGTTTAACATAGCAGTTTGTGCCCTGGCACAGGCATAGCTTAAGCAGTATCCTAATTAGGCAGTCCATGAAATTCAGGAGAACCAAGGATGGAGGCACAGAGCAGGGTCTCTCTGGGCACAGGAAAAGGCCTTGGCTGTGATGCTGGAGAGCCCCTGTGAGAGCAGGAGGGAGGGAGAAATGGCTTCAGCTACTGTCTTTTTGTATAAAAATGATAAAAGGAAGCTGTCCTTCCCCCGGGATGTCGTGTGGGATGGGAAGGTGAAAGCTCCTCGCACCAGTTCATACTTACTTTCAGTCCTGGGGGACCAGGTGAGCCAGGGTTTCCATGGGGACCCGGGGGACCCTAAAACACACAACAAACACGAAACAGAGTCAAAAGGAGACAGTGGAAATCTATGATAATCCTGGAGCAGCTGAAAGCCTCTGGCTGTGCTGTGCCAGACTTAACCCACAGCCCCAGGGGCCTGGCAGGGGGATGGTGGCACTGGGACCCTCCCTGGCACCTATGGAGGGGGAAACTCAGCTGCGGGTTCCCACCAGCCTCTGTGGAAGGCGATGTGGTCTGTCACCACAGGACATGTCATGGCACTGAGATAATCTGGGGAAACCAAACATTCCACAGGTCAGGGGAGTCCAAGCTCTGGGAGGAGCCCCAGCAGAGGGGATGGAAGCAGGCAGAGGGGGGCAGAAGCACGTGGCGGTTAACAATTTTTTTTGGCCAGTTGAAGACAACAGAAGTAATCACTAAAGGAAAATTTTTCAGCTCTTTAGGGTGAACTCATTTTCCTTTCAAGCCAACCAGGTTTTTGCCTTTAGAGATTGGAAAGAAAATGGATAATCAGACAAGAAAACAGTGGGAATAGCAGTAAGTCCATGTAAAGCCTTTAAATCCATATTTCACATAGCTAAATCCGTATTTTTCCTTAGTTCTCACAAGCCAGTGACACTGCCAGAGTATCTACCTCAAATCACATACACCAGTATCTGCTTTTACATCATATTTTAAAAGCACCCTGCATATTTTCTGAAGACTATTTAAGGAGTTATCTGGAACAAGCAGCTAAGAATAGTTTATGCCTGGATTGTACACAGCACAGAAGATCTGCTAACCTTTCAGGCAGAAGTAATAACAATTATAAGTCCTCTTGAACACGTTCTTGGGAAATGAAACAACCTGAAGATTCAATTCCAAGAATTCTGCCAAGAATGTGTGAGAGCTCCATACCACCACGAGGAGCCGTTTATGTACCCTCAAGTTCGGGAGTACAGGCAAGAGGATAAAAAAACCACTCAGGCACTTTCTCAGCAAGCTGTAGGATTTCCAATGAGCATTTTGGGGCCAAAATCTTCAGGGTCTGATTTCCAAGGAAAATCACTGCAGTTAAACATGCTGCTGCCAGCCAAGTTCAGTGCCCTTGCTCTCTTCCGAGAGAACATCAGCGCACTGATCTCGATTCAGTTTTATTTTTACTGCATTTTAATAGAAAATAATGCCTTTTAAAATTGCATCTTGTGGTACAGACAGTTGCTGAATGCTCGGTGCTATTTCACAACATGCTGCTCTGCTGAAAGGAGGCTGTTTAATTAAAAGATTGTGACTGAACTCTTCAAAGGGCAGTTTTAACCCAAATTAATGTCCCATTCTTAAATTCCTTCCAAATTTTCAGCCTGAACCCAAATACATTTATTGCCCCATTCTTAATTTTCTTCCATATTTTTACCTGAAATTCTCCTGTTTAGCCTGGCTGTGAATTTCCAGTGAAATTGAAACAGCTTTAATTAAAATTAAGGTGCTTGAGTATCAGCTTCTCCTTTGAAAACCCATACAGCTGTTGTAGCCAGAGTACCTGGACACTGAGGAGTCTTAAATCAATT
Source organism: Mystacornis crossleyi (assembly GCA_013400655.1). Taxonomy (NCBI): domain Eukaryota; kingdom Metazoa; phylum Chordata; class Aves; order Passeriformes; family Timaliidae; genus Mystacornis; species Mystacornis crossleyi. The sequence continues at coordinate 116,633 of VYZQ01055053.1, forward strand.
AATCTTCCCAGCAAACTGTGGAATCACCTGTCCACCTTATTGGGTGGGACACTGAAACAGAGACTGAATGTGCTGCTTAAGGTAATTCAACAAGTCTGTGGTAGCAAAAATGCTTCAATCCAAGTCTTTCAAGTCTCAAATATGTAGGAAAATTAAGAATAAGTGACAGAAATCAGAACAGCAAAGTCTCTATAAAAGATGAGTTCCTATAAAGCTTTTACATGTAAGCAATAATCGAGGTAGCTCTGAACAGGGTTCATAAATCCAGCCTACTGCTGGATTTGAGGAGGGAATTCAGTTGTAATTCAGCTTTGCAGTGAGGCAGCTTGGCTCAAAGCCCACATCAGTGCAGTCGTTTGAAGTTTGTGCTCCACCACAGCCCGGGGCAGCCTTACAACAGTGTCAGGCTGGAGGGAGCAGCTTGGTGTGGTGTGACCCCCAGATGAAAGTGATGGTTTCCAGGAGGAAACCTGGAACATGGGAAGCTCAGCTGCGAATCCAGAGCTCCTGGATAAGAGACTAATCACACCCCCAGCAAAATCTGGTGCAGGTTCTTCCAGAGTAAACCAAAGCACAGCAACAAAATCCCGAAACGTCTTAACCAGAAGGAGGGGAGAAGGGAGAAGGAATCCAGTCACAGTTTCTAGTGGTTAAAAGTGTGATTATGAAAACAGGTTCCTGACATAAAATAGAGCCTTCACCACCGAGTTCAATGAGTCTGACAGAGTATATCCAGTGTAATCCAGGCAAAGGAAGGTCAGAGACTCATCCTGTCCCTAAAGACTGATGTAGTCTTATCCTAGTGGAAGTAGTCACATCCTGGTGATGAAGTGACAGCGGGAAGTCCAGTCTGGCATGAAGGAAACTGCTGTGACTAGTTCTGGGGCTTGTGTTAGACAGCTGAAATTGCTCTGGGAACTGTGGAGAGAAAAGGGTGTAGTCTGCCAGCAGTCCTAAAAATTGTAAAATATAATTGATCTTGATGTGTTCCAACATGGTGAGCCCTGAATCTGTGATTCCACCCACATTCTTGGCAGAGGAGGAAGATGCTGCGTGGTAGAGTTAGATGGGCTGAGTAACAAAAGGCGCAGGACAGTAGCTGCCTCAGGAGCTGTCAGCAACAGCTAATTGCTATATTTTATTAATTTAAGCCTGGATTAATTCAGTTTACCACTCCCACCTAGAAATTTGGATTCTCCTAAATATATTTATCATCAATACATCAGTTTTGCTCCTCTTACCTACACACAGGGTAGGACAGTGCTGAGACCACTGAATGAAAAAATCCCACTGCGTGTGTCACTATTAGCTTGGGTGCTCATTTACCCACCTGCCTTGGCTTCCTATATCTGCTGAAACAATCCAATATAGCAGCAGGCAAACTTGCATCTGAAACCTTCCAAGCCTTGTACCAGAAACTCAATGGAAAATTTTACCGTGGGACAGCAGCAACCTCAGGCTACTCCATGGCACAGAGACCAGAACAATCCCTGAATGTGTTCTCCAAGTGAGGAGGGTTTTCCCATCTCCCTGGAATGTCTTCTGCATGAACAATGCTACTTGAGAAGGACATTGAGCCACCCAGTTCAGCTTGGGGATGCCTGGAGATGGGACCCTGCTCACAGAGGCACTTTTGTTTTACAGCCCACAAAAATTAACAGAAGTGTAACTGTGCATAGCTCCCCCCAACCCTCCAGCATTCACAAGGAGGGGAAAAAAAAATCCTCCCAACTCCTGCTAAATGCTAGAGAGCTCCAGTCAGAGGAATGACTGCTCATTTGAAACTCATTATGTCTTGGGGTTTCACTGTGCAAAGCAACTTTTTCTGCTTCTGACCTACAGATCCTACTGTGATCTCTGGCTTGCTGAAAAAGAGATAAATATCTGAAGTGAAGCCAAGCAAACTGTTTCTTTAAACACTTTTCAGAAACTGGAACATCTTCCTAATGGAATGAGGATACTGGGGAATCTCCACAACTGACTGAGTTGCTTGTTTCAGGGGGGAAGCTCTGCATTTCAAAGGAAAGGGAGATTTCTTCCAACCACAGACTAAATGTAACAGGGACGTGTTACACTGGGACCTCACAGTCTTTCAAGCTGCTGTGGTTCACAGGAGGATGGCGAGTGCATCCTGAAGCATCAGGGAGTGCATATATATTGCCTTCACCCACCCATTTTGATTTCTCCCACGCTGTCTCAGAGTTTACATAAACCAAGAGCAATTACAGCATATCAGGCTTTTTATTGCTGATTCTGCCTCTGACCTGTTGTGTGGACAAGGATAAAACACTTCTTGTACCTGTGTTTGCTCACCTGTTGGAGGAGGAGTGACTTCCAATGGGACCTGGCTTCCTGAATTATTTAAGTGTTTTGGAAAGTTTGACTGTTGCTCTTTCCTTGCTGTCCTGGGGGCTGAGCAAACAACCAAGGCCAGGTTGGACAGGGCTTGGAGCAGCCTGGTCTAGTGGAAGGTTCCCTGCCATGGTGTCAGGTGGGAACAAGATGATCTTTAAGGTCCTTTTCAACCCAAGACATTCCATGAACTGGACTCCTGTCTGGCACGTATCTGAGACTTGCTGTTTCCTTCACAAAAAGGCAAAACAGGTAACTGGGATTTCCACAGCCTCATCTGGAAGGCAGAGTTTAAGACTAAGTGTCACTGCTCACAGCACTTTTCTGCAGACCTGATCAAACCGTGGGTTTGCTGGTCAAACTACACCAGTGAGGGCTGGAATGAGTCACCATTTGTGGTGCAGGCAGATGTGCTGTCCAGAGCCCCTCGTGCAGACAGCACTGGGTGAAGCTCACAGAGCCCGGGGTGAGGCAGGAACAAGCTACAGTGGTGAAGGAATTATTGCTCCTGCGGGAGCCCTTTGCTGACAGCTCCTTGTAGAGCTTGTTGGCACATCCCTGAGAGCAAATCCCAGCCTCTGCCTCCCTGGGAGACCCTGACATTTGAAGAAATGCAAAGGTCAGAAATAAAAGCTCAACACACGTGCCTTGCACAGAACTGGGGGTGTCACCCAGTGCACCCCCAGTGCCACCACTCACGCTCACCACCATGGAAAAGCCGTGCCACGACGTGCCTGGCATTCCACATCATATAAAGCTGGGGAAATCCTTTATTGCTAACACTGCCATTCCCTCAGATCTTACAGAGACACTTGATAAGGCACACAGCACATTACCCAAGAACAAGCAGTGTGGACAGACCTCTTCTTATGCCGCAAATTCTTTAATGTAGACATGAAAGCTGAAAACCATCCTAGCTGGATATAGACAGAGAGAAACCCTTCCTGGAGAGCACACACAGCAGTACAGCAATATCTCTACAGATTGGAGAGCTCCTGAGATAATGTTATTAGCCATTCCTATTACAATTTTTAACTCCTTGGAGTCCCTCAGGAAATAATGAGAAGAAGAAACAGCCAGTTTTCACTTGTTATGAAAATTTGCCTTCATAGCTGCAGAGAGCAGAGCACAGGAATAGCCTGAATCTGCCTCAGTGGGCCCCTGCTGCTGAGTGACAGGGCGTGCAATTAATTCCATGCTCCTGAAATGGGGACTGGCTTTTAAAAATGGAAAAATTGTCATTTTCAACAAGACTATCACTATCCACTCTGCTACCCTGCCTTGGATTGCTCTTGCATATTGAGATATGTCCCAGTCAGAACCTCTTCCATGCTGTTACAGAGGCTGGGATGTGCCTTGGCAAAGCAGGTGGCATTGCCTACATGGAAGAGCCACCCTCAGCCTGCACAGGCAAGTCTGGCAATACTCATCTGCTGAAAATCAGGACACAGATCCATGGGATCAGCCAGAATTTTTTACAGACTCTCACCCACCACAGTCTCACCCTCAAGGCAAAGGCTAATCAGAGATTTCATTTTACCCTGACCAACATGGGGGGAAGGGAGGAGACAATATGGGGTAGAAAGTCTGTACTACACATCAGCATGAGGCAACTTCACAGCTACAGAAAGTCACAAGTCAAATGCTGCTACTGGATTTTCAAATGCCCTAGGTAACTGTATACGCATTAAAAACGTAGAAATGATGCAAGTTACAATGAGGGCAATTAAATCTCATGCATTAGGCCATAAACTGCATTGGTGACAAAAAGATCCTTCCTTTCCTCTGCATCCAGCACTGCAAAGTTGCCCGCAATGCTCACTTTTCCTCTGGAGCTCCAAACTTAGGTTGGAGCCTGATGGGACACCTCATGTCTTATCCATGGGCTGGTGCAAGAACTCTGCAGCTGCTTTTTTGGAGGAGAGGTAGAACATGACCACATGTTCACAAATGTTGCATGTTTGTTTTTAAGTTGTTCAAGCACAACAAAAGCAAAAGATGCAAGGATTCCCTAAGCCTGTCTTAGTTCCTGGCAGCTCTGTTTTCCAATCAAATCCCTAAACCCCAAAGAGACACAAGAAAAATTACTAGTAGAAACACATCCCAAAGTCAAAACAATTTAGGCACAGACCAGTCCTGTTTCCAGTGCTCCAACCCAGACATTCACAGAGTGACCCTTCTGCCCCTTCCCAAAATTAGCACAGCCTCTTTGCAGATGTCTGAGCCAAGCCAGGCTCAGCTGTGCTGAGCACTTCCTAACTGGGAACTCTTTCCTGGAGCAGTTCTCAGCACCTCTGGTAGGGGCTGAGCTCAGAAACCCTCTGTTGCTTATTGTCTTTCAGAGGATCATCTTAAATATAGGATGGACCATGCCATAGCTGGGGAATAACAGAAAATTATGACACAGCTTCCATGATGCTATTTCTTTCAGAACAAACTCAAGTGGAATTGGGATGTAGAGCTGAAATTTGGTCACTCATACAGCAGGCAGGGGATGCAGCTGGGGACTCCAGACCTGGAGTTTAGTTTGCAAACCACAGGATTGCCAGAAGTAACACCAAACACCCCTCAGAAACAATGAGCTGGGGTAGGAACCAGCTTTAATGCGGATGCCAAGAAAGCAAACTCTGGGCAGTCTACTGATGTGGGAGCTGCTTGGGCACTTGTGACAGAAGATATCAGGGCTGATGCTTCACTAAAAAACTTCTCTAATGTGGAACAGATTGTCCCATCTATAAACACGAGCCTGGTGCTGCCTAACCCCGCTCACTTACGGCCCAAATCAGCTTTCAGGGCTGTTTACACAGGCCCAGGCTCCAGGAGTCCTGCAGGCCTGCGTTTTACTTTTGGAGAAAGGAGACGAGTTTATTTTTGCTGGTTACGCGAGATCTCACAGGAGTGTAACAAGTGTCCTGGGGGAATGCCGAGCCTCCCAGCTCTCAGCCTCCAGCTCATTCTTTAAAGACATTACACGGGCTTGAGTTTTAGCCAAGTATGTGTGAGGAAATCTCTCTCTGCTGCCAGGCCAGAATGCTGCCTAGATCACGGATCCAAATATTCCTTTCTTCCAGCCTCAGACACTCGCACCTTTGGATTCCCAACCCACACCAGTCCAGTGCTCAGGAAAGAGGCTCCATGGCTGTGCCCTGTGGGATAGCACTGTGCTCTCAGGAAAAAAGCACCGTGCTACCAGGAGAACAGTGCCAGCGCTTCACCGTATCCAGGTCAGGCACACTGCCCAGCCCTGGGGGAGTTAGGCCAGCGCAGAAGGCTTTTCTTACAGCTAGCTGCAGCACTCAGCTCCAGATGTTTCCTCAGCATAGCACTCAATGTTCAAAGGTCTGCATCAGAATTTCATTCAGGGAGGAAGAAATTCTGTGAGAGCCATTGCGAATTCCTGAACAGGTAAGACATTCTGCTTTAGAGCTTGAAAAGGAGTCAGAGAACAGGTCTCAGTCTGGGAAACAAAAACACCTCATCTCTGTGTGTTTGAGTCCTTGGTCCTGGACCATGGTCCCACTAATGAAGGACCTTGAACTAAACAATTTGTGAAGCTGGGGAGAGTGAAGGGGAATACAAAAAGCAGCCAAAGCTAATATTGAGCACTGGGTTTGCAAGGAGGAACAGATACTAGAAACAAAATGAGGTAGACAGACCTCATTCTTCTGAAAGCCATTTGGAAACATCCATCCCCAGCCTTTGCTGATACCAAACCTTAGCTCAGGGAAGCTGCAAATCACCAATGTGGCCTCCTGAAAACCTCCAGCAGGAAACGAGAGAGAAGGAGACCAGAACTCAACAGAGGGGCCTTAAGCAATCATTACTCAGCTACAGGAACTACAACAGCCCTTGGAAAAACAGGACAAGCAGATTAAAATAAAAATGGATGGAAGATTTAAAGCACTTACTCGAGAACCTCTCTTGCCAGGGGGTCCTGGTAAACCCGGCAGACCTGGTGGGCCCTAGAAAAACAAAAATAGGTATTAGTGATTGTTCTGTAATAGGATGGTGCTCCTGACAGTGCTTCACAGAGACCCATAACACAATCATTTGGAGAAGACCTGGGGAGAAGGGCCAATTACAGCATCACAGGCAAAATTTCCCTTCAACTTATGCTATTACTATAAAGTGATAAAAAACCACACACCAAAACATCTGCAGGAGCATGAATTTCCATAGAGTAGAGACAGAGCATCCCCCTCTTTCTGCTGCAGCCTGCATTCCCAGGATCACAGCTGTGTCTCATGCTTCCCCTCTCCTGGACCCGTGCTGTATCACAGGGGTAACACAACTGTCTCCCAGCTTTGGATTTTCCTGCTGTGTGTTAGCACCTTGGCAAGGGAAGCACACTGTGTGTTCTAATCTGTATCAGCTGGACACGTGCAGCTCTTGGGATTGTAGGTTCCCATATTAGTTACAACATAATCATAACCCCAGCACTTCATATTTTAGAGCAGCAGGTTATAAAATGTAATAAAATTGGTGTCAGTGTTGGAAATTCTTAAATACAGTTCTGTAGCAAAGGAAAGGTAGAGTCATACACGTCAGAGTAGTGGGGGCTCTTGGAAGAGGGTAGGAACAAAGTGGAGATATCAGGAGCCCAGCTGTGCACTGATCTGAAGCAGGTTAGGAAAAAGTACTTAACCAATGAGGTTTGAACTCCTTTGAATTTATTAATCTATTTATTCTTTTTTTTTTCAGTGGGCTGGAGAATTCAGATTTCTGGAGGGCCATCCGCAACTCCTAGTAACTCCTCAAAACTTCTTTTCCCCCAAGCCAAATATGTCTGCCAAGAATAACTGTTAATTAAAGCATCTCCCAGAGGATTTATATTCTGGTAGCTTGCTACAAAAGACAAGTTTCCATTACATTCAGTAGGGAGAGACATCCAGAGCAGCCGACTGAAGGATGTTTGGAAGGCAGCCTGAGCTCTCTGACTACGTGGCAGGTGAGAGAGCAGGTCCCAGGAACAAGGTTCCACAGGGATGAAGGTGCAGTGCACGGAGCAGGTGCAGGATGAGCCCCATGGCCACATTCTGGCCTTTCTCCCTTCCCCCTGGGTCATCCCTGAGCAAAGCCCACTGCCAGGCTGGCCCTGCTGTTCAGAGCTGCTCAGGCTGGTACTCCCCGTGAGCAGGAGCAAAAAATCTCACGACCTCTAGTGCAGTTCCCTGGAGTCATCAAGGGCACAGTTCAGTAAGAAAATAAATCGACCCAGGTGATCTGGACCCTGGGAATCTCATGCCCAGGAAAAGATTTTGGAAAGAGAAAACTTGCCTGAACCATACAGGTAACTGATGGATAAATACTCCCCTGATATTAGCAACCTTCCCACACGTAAACAGCACATTAAGCTGTATAAAAGTGATTTATTTTAAGAGCCAAACTCAGCACAGTAGAAGAAAAAAATCAGGGAAGGCATAAGTAAAGCCCAGTGTCCTCTGTGCTATTAATTTATCAGCACAACAAATACATCATAACTTTTTATCCCTGTAGTTAGTTCTAATGGTTGTAAAGATAACAAGAAAAGGCTTGTTTTAAAAGAGTCTACACAGCACAGAACAGCTTATACCCCTCTCTGAGACACACAGGGATGGACTTCTGTCACCATATGACTCGCTGTTGCTGCCCAGCCCTGGAGATGTCCAGTCTCTATAGCCTGGGACACTTCATCTGACCCCTCTGCCAGTTCCTTATTGCTGGCTAACACAGTATTACTGGTCTTTGTATTAACAACCCTCATTGATACAGCTGACCCTCATTTTAGCAATATCCCAGTGTTTTAACCTGTCATTGTGCCAGCTCAGGGCCCCGTGCATAATGCAATTATACAGCTGTGCAAATAGACACGTAATTGTAGGGGTTTTTTAAGCCTCATGTATAATTGTGCTCCAGAATCCCAGCTTTTATTAAAAATATCCCCCTGCCCTAGATGGGATGACAACTATCAAACCACAAATTCAGTGCAACTGAGGCAGCAGCAGTTTTAATACAGTTTACCAGAGATTAATCCAAGTCCTTAACCTCTCCTCCATCAAAATCCATCCCTGTTTACACCCTTAGGAGAAGTAAAAGAGGAGATGCAACTGTCTGAGCACGGCATTCCCTGTGTACCAGAATTGAGGTGACCTTTTCCACCTTCCTGCTAACAGCAGCTGCAATTGCACTTGGCCACTTGAGCAAAAACCTTCTCCAAAAATGTGGGCTGCTCAGAACAGACTGAAGCTAACACAAAAATAAGGAGAGAGTTAACACTGACACTGCAGTGGGAATATGGAGTTGAGGGAAAGGTTTCTAGCTGGAAAAGCACAGAGCAGTGCACAATTCAGGAGTCCCTGTCACTTTGCTTTGATTTGTCATCCCTTCAGACTTATTTTTTACTTTCCTGAGGAGTAAGAGGGATAAAGATGACTGTGGGATGACTGGCTAAAAGGTGCCAGTAACTAACAGTAACTGCAGAAGGTAGGAGTATGACCACTTATAAATTTGCAGGCAGTCAGAGTGGAAGAGGACTGGGGCAGTGGATGGACACAGGCAATGGTGAGAAGTGACACACTGTGAGGCCACTTCGTACTTCTCACATTTCTCAGCTCCTTGGTAGCTGGGTTGGATGGGACGTGGACTGTGCCTGCCTAGTGACTCGTTTCCCCTCCGTATCACCCAGTCCGTGTTCTCAGACAAGAGGCTCAAGCTCTCGGACAAGAGCCCCACGTCCCACAACTGGCTTTGCCTGGGGAAAGCAATGCTGAAATACACTCAAGGAAAATGTGCATCCGGAGAGTCAGCCAGAGGAGAATGGGCCTGGATCAGGGCCCAGCTACTTACAAATGATGGATGCAGTCCCACTTCAGGCGTAGGGCTCCACGGGGAGAGCAGGAGATGTCTGTCAGTGAGGTGCCGAGAGCCTGCTTGGGGGTGATGCCCACACAGCCCCTGCCCTCACCAGAGACACCTCCACCGTCACACCCAACTGAGATCACACAGAGCCTGTGGGGACTTCTCCACTGTACCCTTTAGGGCACCCTTGGGGAATTTCATCAGGAGCAGAGGGAGTGCTCCAAGGGGCAGGAAGATTTCCTACTCCTGGCAGCAGGATGAGGATATCAGTGCTCTGCCCCTACCCTCCCATCGCAGGGATCAGCAAAGCTGAGGCCTCCTGTGGTGAGCTACTGCTCCTGGCACCGCAGCTCTTGTCTCTCTGGCTCCTTGCCTGCTCCTTCTGCAAACTGATGCAGAGAACACACACCCTGTTATCACACAAAGCAAGATCAGAGATCAAGGAGAAACTCAGCAGCAGCAGATGCTCTCTCTCTTCTCAAGCCAAACAGCTGAGCTGTTAACCAGCCTGAACAGTTCCTGAAGCAGCTCGTGGCAGCCACAATAAAATTTAACCCTTCTCAGTTTCCCACGGTAGCATTAGCAATGATGACCTATCCCACCAAATGATTACAGGATTTATTCTAAGCTGCTGCTGGGAAACTTTCTGGTGCAAAAGGAACTTTTTTTTTTTTTTTCTAATCTTAGCTCTCTGAGCTTCAAATTGCAAATGGAAAATGGAACTAAGTTGTCTGAAAGAGAAATGCATCGGACTGCAAGGATAAGGGAAATCTTGCCATTTCCTCTCGCCGCTAATTTATACCTCTGCCTCTCCCACACTGACCCACCTCGCACTGCTCCCTCTGGCCACAGCAGTGCTGCAGGGAGCAGGGTGCCTTCTGTGCTCCAAACTCAGCAAGGACAAACCTGCTGTGGAAGGCTTGAATAAAGCACACTGAGTACAGGAATTGGTGCTGGAAATTGGGAAATGACTCCTGAATCAATTTGGTCAGATAGCAACGGATTCCTGTACTCGTTTCCCCGGGGGCGAGTACTCAGCCTGGCAGCAAAGAGCTGAGATTTCCCAGGAAACTACTAAGCTCAAATTCCAGTGCACACTGACAGATGGACATATTTACTTTAGGGTCTTCCCAATGTATTTCTGCCCAGCCACCAGTGGCACATTTCTCCTGTGTCTCAGAAAAGTCTGCTTCAGAAGTGCAAAACACTGCTAGGACTGAGGAGAGAAGAGAGAACATTCTTCTTTCTCAGGTGCAAATGCCTGTGGTAAAAGCCAACTTGAAAGGGAGCTCAGAAAACACATCAAAAGCTTCTCCCCACACTGGCACCAGGTTCTGAGCAGGGAGTGACATTACCCCTGCAGATAAAGGACCTGAACTGTTTTCTTCCAAGAAGAAAAGAAATAATCCTACAGGAAAAAAGGCCACTGCCACAAATCTACCCTTTAGCCTTGTACGTCTGGGAAGCACCAGCAAGGAAGGACTGAGCAGCTACAGGGACAGCACTGGAATTCAAAATTCCCTGCTTAGGAGCACAGAAGAGGAGGAGAAAAAACCCTCATCTTCAACAGCCTGCCAACCCCTTCTCACCTCCCAGTCGTTGCCAGGCACTGCGTGGCTTTAAGAACTGCCTAAAACAAAGCTAGAATTTTAGGGGGGAGGGGGGGCACGGAACCCCCAACACTTTGGTTACTTTCCTCTCCAAGACAGGCTTATCATATTAAAATTTGGATATGTCTGGGTTTCAACCAGTCTAAAAACAAAAAGTCCTCATAATTCTGGCAGGAGCTGAGCTGCTGGTGGAGAGCCAGCCTTGTAACGCGAATTCCACACTTGGCACAGATATTTGTTCTGGGTCTGTGCAACACCTGTCACACAAAGGTCCTTGTCCACAACTGGGTACCTCACAGAGTAACAGCACAATACACAACAAAATATGAGTGTTCCAGCTTGATGAAAGCAACTTTTCTATGGAAACATTTCAGGAACAAGCTCTGCACGGGGTACTTCAGACACTGGAGCAATCCCAGACCTTGGAAGGCAGCCTGAAAGGCTGGGAAGGAATAGAGGGATCACCTACTCTATTACTCACTTTCTGTTTTTAAAGATTTATAAAAATACTTGTATATATTTGTACAGTCCTAGAGCCTTTGCAGCACATTTATCTCAAACACACTATCAACTATCTCTCTTCAAAATTAACTTTATTTTACACAAATAGACCTTTCTGATGCTTGGTCATTTGTCTACAAGATTTCTCTTCAGGGATATTTCTGGATAAATCATCAAAAAATTTTGATCCAATTGTGTGAGTAAGGATGAAACTTTTCCCATGCATTCTACAAAGCATGCAGTCTCCCTTTTTTTTTATTATTAATGTGACTCATTCGTTAATAGATATTCAAACACGTTGTGTGTTCCTTAATTTATCATGAACTGGCAGCTCAAATAGCCTTTTCTGTTGTGAGGAGGACTGGAAACAGGCACTTCATATATTTTATCGGGGTTTCCAGTCACCTCTCTTCCCTGCCCACTGACTGAATTGGCTGGGATTGCTTCTTTAGGGAAGGAGCCAGGCTCCAAGACAAACTGCTCGTGCGGAGGATGGCAGTTGGAGCAGTCTAGACTAGGGACACTCTTGGAAACACATGTGCCTTGCAGAGAGGGAGACAGGGAAAGAGGGCGGGAGAGGGAGCTGCCTGCCAGGCACCACCACTGGCTCTGACCTGCGGCTCCTAGCCCTGGGCATGCGGATGGAACTGAGGGCTGCTAGCCCCCTGTCCTCTGGCTGGATATTCGGGATGTCCTTGAACATACTCCCTGTTCCTCTTATGTTACTCAGTGCTTCCACAGCCTCTGAGCAAACTCAGCCTGCTTCTCTGCACATTCAGCATAAGGAATGGTTTTCTTTTTCTAAAAATAACCCTTAGACTCATCAAGGGTCAATACAAGCTTGTCTGTAGGGACCAAAAAGCTATGGAATTGCAGCTTTATATGGGAGGAGAGAGGTCTGACTTGGGGTACACTGTGCTAGACCCAGCCACGCCAGGGCAAGAGCTTTGCCGCAGCTTTACCTGGCAGGTGGTGCTGTTGGGCAGGGGAGAGGCTACAGTAGCCCCCCAAAATCTCCCTGCCAAACCTGCTGCTAGTCTAGACAAGCAAATGACACCCCATCCACTGCAGGATTCAAACAGCCATCACATCACAGCCCTAGTTCAAGAGTTTGACATGCTCACAACAGATACTATTTTTCAGCATGCATTTTTCTTTTGAGGGGGGGGTTAGGCTACTTCCAGCCATGTGCTGGGGTCACGCTGCAGGGCCTGAAGCAAGGCTGGCTGAGGTGCTTTAGGCAGTGGGGATGATTCAGAGGGACCTTTGCCAGCTGCTGAGTCAGTGCTGCGTTACTGACTTCACACGATGTCTGGGTGTTCCTTTTGTTATTTCTCCCCTCCAAAAAAACCATAGAGCTGAGATCCCAAATGCTTGTGGTTATTAATGGTTCCCAAGAAGTTTTTCTTTTTTAAGAACATATTGCCCTCCCTCCTCTAGCTGCTCAGCAAACCCAGCATTCCTGAAGAATTAATGCTCTGCTATGAGTTGCATGTGGGATGCAGAATCTCTGTTTCCTTTTGCACAGCACCCAGGTGGTCCTTCAGGACAGATTAATACATGGACAGTACTGAATTTTATTCCTAAATAAATCCTTTCAGTCCTTTGCTCACACTCCTCTAACCATCAAACCCTTCCTCTATTATTGGACGGGACCTTTCTGCACAGCTAAGATTATTCCATTGGTTGTTTCAGTAGAATTCACAAAGCCACAACTGCAGACAACACAGATCCTGAGTCATCACTGCCTTGCACCAGGGCTGCCATTTCCATCCTGACGTTGGGATGACCAGGATGAATAATAGTCCTTTCTCTCTAGCTGGAAGGGCTCTGTGGCTGCCAGTCTGCCCAGAAATCACAGCCAAGGTGGCCCCACCTTGCTCAACAGGCAGAAGGCAGTTCCCCTCCACACCTCCCAGCCCAGGGTGACAATCTTCTTGAAGAGACCTTGTATCAGGCAACAACTGGGAAGACTAATTAATCACCTTATCCTTCCCTCTGTGTGCTGGACAGCAGATGACATTTCCAGCCCCCAACCTGCCCTGGCCAGGCCAAGCGCTGGGCTGGGGTATCACTGACCTCATCAGAAACGCCTGCCCGGCAGCACAGGGACGGCGCCAGGTAACTACTCAAGCCCAGAACATTTATCAGCACTTGTTCTGAAACACGCTCATCTGGCCGTGGAAGTGCTGCATTAATTTCTCAACATGTCATCCCCATTCTGATCTTTTCTCCTCTTTCCCTTCCCACGTCAGAGACATCCAAGGAAGTGTGGTACAGAGATCTCCAAGTGAGTCACAGGAGCTATCGAGCATCGTGTGGCAGCCAGCTCCAGCCAAGCCATAACCTTTCCCTCCCCAAGCCCTGATTTGGTTTCCAGCAGTCAAAGAGAATAAGGCCAGACAGAGCCTCAGAAAGTTCTTCTTTCCCTCAGTTCAGGACTCCAGTTGTTCTCAGACAGGATGGAAAAATCCTGCCATCTCTTCCCTCAGCCCTCCACAGCCTGAATCCATTTCTTTGCTGTGATTCACAGCCTGAGAGAGATTTTCCACTCCAGTTCAGTAACAAGCTCTTTACATTGCAGGGACTTAGAGCTTGGTCACCCTCATGACACTTGAAGAGCAAGAAGGTGGCAGAGGTCAGGATTTTGGTGGGCTTGGAGCAGCCACCCAGATTCACCCCTTATGGCTAAGTGATATTTTAAGGGAAATGCACAACTACTGAATTTCTTCTCTTGGAAATATGCCTGAAATGACTCTCCACAAAACACAGAAGCCTGCCCAAAGATCAAATTGCTGGAGCTTGTTCTAGCTACTCAGGGATTTATCAAAACTTCTCCAAGCACCGAGACGCCATCAGGGATGGGTGCCTGTAGCCCGCGCTCATCCCCTGCCCAGGCAGCACCTTCACTTCTCCTGGGGCAGGAACCTGGGAACAAAACACCACCCTGGTGTTCCATACCCAAAGTACAGGGAGAGAAATCACCACCCAGCTTTGAGATGGGACAGGAGGAAACACAGACTGCTAAGCTGCCATTGAGGACTTGGGGAGACCAACCATTCCACTTTAGGTGTTACTTGCATCAAGGAGCAGCTCTGCGGAGACAAGTGCTGGTCATTCCTCATGCCAGCCTCAATATTTCCATTGTAAACCCTTCTTTTGCTATTTTAAGAAGTCAGCTGTAAAAATTCACTCTAGGCTGGATCTTGGCAACCAAAGGCTCCGTCTGGGAGAAACTTATTTCACATGTACAACCCCTCTGTCCTATTGAGAGTTTGGGTTGGAACACCAAATCCCCTTAAAAGCTGGCCAGTTTAAAGATCATGTTTGCATTCTCAAATATGAAAAAAAAAAAGAACAGCCAGGACATAATTAGTGGGGCCTGAGTGCTTTAAGCATTACAAAACGTGCGTATGCTTTTACAATAGCCAAGATATACAACCTGAAAGGGGTTATTTTATGTGGAATGCAGTAGTTAAATTTATAAAGGAAACTTTTTGCATGTTTTAAGTGCAGGCTATGAAAAATAAAAAACAAACAAAACACCCAATCAAAATTTATACCATAAGAATACATGAGTTTGTTTAAAAAAAAATCCTGAAGCCATCTCTACATGTGCATTTGCTGAAACAGGGCACTTTTTTGGATCTGTGAATCTCAGATACAAAACAAATTAAAAACTAGTGTCAAGAAATAGCTAACTTGAGGCATGTTTTTAAAGCATCCTGGTTTTCTCTGGAAGATGACCAGAGATAAACCAAGGATGTGGAAGACAGCCCCGACCTGGCCAAAATTTTAGCCAGCAATTTAAAGGAAAAGAAAGTGAGATTTCTCTTTTTTTCTTTCCTTTTTTAAAATCTAACATTAAGCAGCAACTTTAACCACAAATGTTTAATGGCATCCACCATCACTGAACACTCAGGTTCAAACTGAGATTTATGCTAAAACTGTGATGCTCAGGAATGCAGAGGTGCTTGGCTGCCACACTTGGATAAGCTTCACAGAAACCCTTGGAGGTTGTGGTCTGCCAGCCCTTGAGCTGAGCTGTGACTGGGAATAGCTAACATGAAGAGCCTGAACATACCTGAGGTCCTCTCTCTCCTTTCACTCCTGGATATCCCAGTAAAAATGGAAATGGAGTGGGTCCCAAGAGGTCAAAGATTTGATAGCCATCCGTGGCAGCCGGGGTTGTGAGGTTGAGGGCCTGTGCCCTGGCTCTGGAGCCAGGCCAGGCAGATCCCAGGTGTGGTTTGATGTACACCAGAGGGATGGTACTGGGATCCACTCTCCTAGTGGGGGATGGCATATGCTTCTTTGGAATGGGCCCACGGCTTGGGTTCTGTGTGGTTTGCTTTAGGGTAACAAGGTGGACATTGCTTGTTGTGTTATCAGTCACCCTCCTCGTTGGCTGTACACTAATGGGGGCTTCGGGGGGCGCAACGGTTGGTTTTTGGTTGATCTTCGTTTTGGTCTCTTGCTTGGATTCCGTCCTGCTGGCTGTGACCAGGCTCTGGCTCGCTGGTGGGGCCCTTTTGGCAGTGGGAAGGGGAGTTTTCTCCCTGCGCACGCTGGGAGTGGGCCGAGACACCCTGAGGGTTGTCCCCGTGCCCCGAGGGAGCAAACGCGTGAGTACCTGCGATTTGGTACTTGACAGAACAGGTGGGGCCACTGTGACCTTGGTGGCTTTGGTAGTCAGTCTCGGCGGTGATGGTGGGGTTGACAGCAATGTGAGGGTTGTTGCACCTGAACCCCTTGTCTTGAGAGATGCAGTGACCCTGCCAAACTCCAAGGTTGGGGCAGCAGTGGTCAGGTTTCTCAGACCCTGCAGCGAGGGCTCCGTACGCTGTGGGGCACTGGGGGAGGCACTGGGATCCCTGGGCAGGAGGGGGATGAGTGGGGGCAAGTTGGGCCGGTAGGTATCTGCTTGCCTGCACTGTTTTTTCAGGTATTTACAGTAATGATGAGCTGCCTTGGCGGAAGGATAGATATCAAACTGGCAGATGGCTCCTTCAAACTGCACGGAGTGCTGGCTTATCTTGCCAAAGAGGAAAGATCCGTGTGGATCCAACGCCTCGTCCTTTTTAAAATGCAAATCCGCATGTACTCTGCGCTTCCCACAAGAAGTAAATAAAGTGACTGTCTGGCCACGAATGTTGATGGCCATATTGTGCCACTGTCCATCGTGGACATTGTAATCAAAATATACAGAGCGCTTGTGGCCCACATAGACAATGATCTTCCCAGGCACAAACTGGACCCCTAGCTGCAGTTTTTTCTTTTTGCTCTTGACAGCAAAGAGAAAAGCATTGTTGATGCGGTGGGAGCAGAGGCTCAGCACCAGGAGCAGGTCAGAGCTGGAGCCTGCGGGGAGGAGGGTGCTGAGCGGTGCTTCGACACGTGCTCGCTGAGTGAAGATGACCCCTGATTTGAAAGGAATGACTCCTTGAGGAGCTGTACGTGAGGAGGACCATCCACTCGATGGCCTTTTCCCTGACAGGCCCAGTCTTTGAAGAACATCCACATCTGAAAGGGAAGCACAAAGATTATGTGAGGTGCTGGGCAACCCAAGGGCTGGAGGTGGGTGTGGAGGGATGTCAAGCCAATCCATGCATAAAGGCAACAGGATACAGGAAATCCCAGCTCACATAAATAATCCCACCCTCTCACATGTATGTTCAAGTAACCAGCATGGAGAACTCATAGCTCTTCTCACATCACGTGAGGAGCAAGTGCATGCTCAACATGATTACCAGCAATTGTGAAAATGCGTCAGCTCCATGATACATCTGGTGAGTTCTCCTGTCCCACCAGGGACCAAGCTCAGATGTTCTGGAGGGAGCTGAACTTACTAAAAGGGAATTTCCCTTTGAGCACCACTAGTCCACTTCCTGGGATTTAATTCTGAGTACTGACCACATAACTGGAAAGGAATTTGAACAACAGATTGAGCTGGGATTGCAAAATTTTATATCCCCAGAGGGCAACTTCCAAAGGGAGTAAAAGCCTTGTATCTGTCTCTCTCCAAGCTAGCAAGGAGCAGCTTTTGATCTTTGGAGAGTTTAGGGAAGTGAAGGTGCCTCCCAGTATGAAAAAATTGCACCTAGATTTCAGTGAACTGTTCAAGGTTCTCAGCAGCAGTACTTTTTTCCCCAGCAGATCATCTTACAGCATTAAATTATTTTAATAGGTTGGAACCAGACTTGGTTTGTGAAGAGCTCAGAAACTGGTTATGGCTGCCACTGAGTAGTGGAGGTAAGCCTTGCCTCCTGTAGAATGTCACCTAGGGGCCAGGTGCCTTGCTCAAGACAGGACGAGAGGGATTGATGCCCAGACGACTTTTCTCCGCCAAGTCCAGGAGGAATCTGCAATGGACAGATGAGCAGAATCCCCTCCTGTCTGTCCCTGAGGTCTATCGGAAGTCATTCACAGCTCAGTTTAGCCGGCAACAGCAACACAAACTGGGGCCAGCTGGCAGCAACCTCAGCTGAATTACTTAACTGGGGAAGATGCTGAGGTCTACATGAGCAAAGCTGCAAAGGTAAATGTGCCCAGACCTGTAAAAGGGCCTATGTTGAGCAGCTAAAGGAGCTCAGCCTGGAGGAAAAGGAGGCTCAGGGGAGAACTTCTCACTCTCTACAACTCCCTGTCAGGAGGTTGTAGTCAGGTTCTGATCCCAAGTAACAAGCAATAAGATGAGAGAAAACGACCTCAAGCTGTGTGGGGGACAGGGGGGAAGGGGGTGTTAGAATAAAGAGTAGGAAAGGCTTCTTCACCAAAAGGCTTGTAAAGCATTGGAACAAGCTGCCCAGGGAAGTGGTGGAGTCACCATCCATGGAAGTGTTCAAAAACCATTAGATGTGGCACTTGGGGACATCTAATGGTTTAGTGGTGGGCTTGGCAGTCCTGGGTTAACAGCTGGATTTGATGATTGTAAGGGTTTTCCAACCCAAATGATCCTATGAAGGTGATCATGATTCTCATGACATTACCACTGTTGACAGTGAGCTAGGATAACTGCACTTCCTCCCCTCTTCCTGCCCAAATGCAATCCCCATTACTCCTTGACCAGACAACTCTCCCATTTCAGTGCTCTTTGGGGAAGCCAGTCTGGGCAGTACAACCCAAATGCTGATGTTGCAAGGCAAGAATTTAACACTCAGAAAGGTGGTGCTGCCAATCATGGCTAACACCACCGGATTGCAACTTTCCTAAATTAGAAGTAAATCAACAGTTCTCCAAAGAAAAAAAACAAGCTCATTTTCTAAAGGTGCCTTGGTATTCAGCTGCTTTCACCCTTAACTATTACATGTTCAGCACAGAACACAATATTTGGAGAACAGGCACTTACTGGCCTGCTGGTGTTGGCCAGAAGCGTTGTAGACTCAAGCCGTCTCAGACCTGTAATGTTGCTGGCCAGGAAGTGAGGAAAAGGATGAGAAAACCTGTTCCTTGACTTTGGCAAAAAACTTGGCCATTTTTGTATGTAAGAACGAGTCAATCAATATTTACTTTACCTGAGTTTAGCTTTATTCCCACCTTCCTTTTTTAAAGCAGCTTGACTCATTTTCTAGCAGACACGACCCTGGAGAAGGTGTGTCAGATGTAGAAAAGGATGGAAATGTTCCCACTCTGTGCAGAGGGGTAATTTACTGCACAGCATGTTCAAGTGTTAATGACAGTATTTCTCCCATACTCTGAAATCCTTGGTCCCCCACTGTTTTTATTCCATATTGTCCAACAGGGCTGTCTCTCAGCACAGCCTTCCCCTCTCTGCACCGAACAGAGGAATCATGGCAGTGTCTTCATTCTGGAGCCCATGAAACAGCAAAGGCCAAAGCCTGGCTTTAGTGAAGTGGGACCCTTGCCACAGACTTCAAAGGCATCAGGATTTATCCCTAAGGAAATAAATTTACCACTTAAGTGAGGAGCTAGACTCCAGTTCCCAATTTCCATGCGTATTTTTAGGTTCTCTTTCAGAGACAGATGGGGTTGTCTCTGCTGGAGATGCTGCACACTCCAAGAGTTATTTATTTGGTAGCTGCTCTGCAAAGACCTAAGGACGTTTCCCTGCTCAGAGGATGCCATTGCTGTTTGCAATCTCAATACAAGTGCCTCGTTAGCAACGGCATCCAGGAGTGCTTAAGAAAAAAAGCACAACCCAAATACTCCTCTCCCTCAAAACCCGCTAAGGTGGAGCCAAACTCCGGATGCCTACACAAAATCTGATTAAAGAGTCTTCATGCAGGACACGTATGTGGACTTTCCAGCACTAGGTCCAGGCACAGAGCTCAGCACCCAGCCCATCTGCCTCTCCATCCCATCTCCTCTCCATCCCATCCAACTGGCCCAGGCTGTTGGGGCACATCTCCCGGGATATGGGATGTCATCAACTAACGTAAAATGCAAGGTAATTCTGACTTCCTGAAGCAGCTCCAAGTTTAGCAGAGGATTTTTTCCCCTTCAAATTTTTTCCTCTGTAGATTTTTCCATCAAAACACATTACTTAAAAAAAACATTCACATAGATCTGCCTGATCCCAGGTGCCTCAAAGCTATTAACAACAGTCCTGTAGCAACATTTGAGCAACTGGGAAAAACTTCTATCAGACTCTGTGGATGAAGTGAGATACACAGAGATTCTTGAAAAACCACATGATCCTCTCTGAAAAAGGGGAAAAAATATTTTATTGTTCTTCTTTCCTTCTCTTTATTTCCCTCCCCCTTTCTACACACAAAAATCTGTACAAGAAAAAGAAGCCAAAAGGCAGGAGAGAAATAACTTGCAGCTTTCCCAGATTCCAAAAGCCAAGATGTGATGCCCACAGCTAAAACTGGGTTGAATAAGCACAACATTTCCAAAAGTTACTGCCCAGACCCTTAGTCAGCGCACAGCAAATGAACTCACCTCACAATCTTTTGGGTTTGTAACACTTACGGAAAGATCATTCTCTGTGTTCCCTGATTTTCTAGTGTACAGGAAGACTCCTAATCCTTAGAGTAACAGCCACAAGTGTTTTCAAAAGCCCACAGCATTGGCTTAATTTCATCCTCACACTGACCTATGAACAATTCCTTACTGCTTCTGAATCTCATATTTGAAAATCCTGGGTGATAACACAGCCTCAAGTCACCAATGTTTTCTTACAGCCTTTACTCCCTTGGAAGGCTTTATTTTCTGGTACCCAGAAGGAAATCCTCTCTCTCATTGTGTGGAAACCAGGCAAGTTTTTAAAAATTCTTTTATCACAGAGAAAGTATCTCAGAGGGGAGCTATTGACAACATCAAGGTAAACACAATGAGAGTGAAATTAAAGAGTGTGCTTTAGATTGATGGTAACAAAAGACATGGCACCATCCCATAATTATCATAGGAGTAAAATGATGGATAGAGGTGAATCTAAACAGCATATTACAATCTACTTGAAAAGCAAGATGCCAAGACACAATATTTGTTCTGCCTCTTTACGAGCTGACATAAAACTTGCTCTGAAAGCCGCTTGACTAATTAATTCAGCCAGATGTTCACCTCCTTTGCATGGAGGCAGAATTTGGAAAATATTACATTTTTCAAAATTGCTGACGGCAGGGATCTATTCCCCCCCTGTAAAAAGTGCTCCATGGGCTGGCTGACAGCTGAGTGTTGACCAAATTTCTATTTTTCCTTCATGTTTTGGAGACTGAGAGGAGAGCCCTGGAGCCTGCTAGTCCACTTAGTGTTGTCTGCTGACAGCAGGGGAAGCTGTTCACTTCCAGCAAATACCCATGTAAAGCATCCAGGTAGGAAAGGTGTTGCTATTTTAAGAGGAGAAGGCTCCTTTACAAACAGATATTGCAGAGATGCTCAGCGCCTGCTGTCAACGGTAAAAGATTAATTTTTTTTTTGGTGTTTTTGTGGACTTTGACGATTTTTGTCTCCTCTTGTAGGGTCATTGATTATTGTACCCCAGCCTAGTCCTGTCCCTGGCAGCACCAGGGAGGTGATGCCTGGAGAATGGGTGTAAGGACAGGGCAAAGGTGTCACTCCTTTATAGAATATTCCCTTACAGCACAGGGATTGAACCAGATATAGCAATTCTATTTATCAACCAACCCTGTGGGATTTTCCTCCCTTAAACTGGCTTTTACCATCAGAACTCACATCGTTTCTGTATGCATAACATCCCCTGTGCTGGCAGGGGCATGCCTGGGGTGCACCAAAGTCAAGGAAAAATCTGTCTGCCAGAGACATTTAATTCCATAAAGCCCCAGTCTCAAGGGGCAGTTTCTAAAGCAGTTAAGTCCTGGCAAATGCAGGTAGATGCCAGTGACATTTTAGACGCAAAGTGCTTCATTCCCACCGGTTCGACCAGACGGGCAGACTCTGAAAATCCTGTGGGGCATGTAATCACCTGTACAAAACCTGGTTCTTTTGCCAGTTGTTAACTGCACCATCTATATCATCCATACTGCAACCATCAGCAATAAATGCATCTAACTGTGCACTGGACTCAGATATTGACTGTTAAGTTATAATCCTACACTGGTACCAAAGCATTTGGCTTTTACTTTTGTTGAAAGAGAAGAGAAAAAAAGGCGTCATTTACCTTCAGAATTTCCCTGTGTGAATCCTAGGAACCAGGTAAAACACAATATAGTCCAGAGAAAGCAGAATCCCCTAAAATTGGAAGAGAAGAAAAAAATAATGAGTTTCTATGACAGTAGTAACAAAACCAATTCCATTGTTAAAGGTCTTCTCCTTGATCCCCAGTCTAGCAAAGGCAGTGACAGTGTCAGCATGACTCCAAGAAGTAGACTCAGGCTGAGACCTTATTTTCCTGCTTTAAAGTCACCTAAAGCCCACTGAACTCAGTGGAAAGGCTTCCCAACAGTTTTAGGAGCCTTGAACAAGGACCAGCCCAGTGTTTTGAGAGGCACGGTCATCACTGCTGGGTCATCAGTGCCTTAGCTACTGCTACTCTTTGGCACTCACCCCACCTAGGACAGACCACCAGACGCACAAGAGGATGGAGAAATCATTCAAAGCTGGGAGGTCTAAAGCCCTGCCAGGAGTGCACGTGCAAGGCTGTGGGGACATGAGTAGGAAATGGGCTGACACACAGTGCCCTGTCACCTCAGCAAACGAATCGTGAGTCCTAATGCTTTACTATGTGCTTAACAATATCCTAAACATGCAAAATCCTACATGGATCTATTTCCTATTTTACACCCAGATGCAAAGATGGGGGAAGCTTCTAACCACTCAGCACCTTGTGCTGAGCCACTGAGGACCTTCTCACGAGCCTGGTATGGCAGGAAAGTTTAGAAAGTGGGAGATCCACAGAATTCCAACCCTGTGCTCTCACAGACCCTTTCATGCCTAAGAGGAAATTTGACAAACCTCTCTGTTAGCTCAGCTTTAAGCCTTCAAGTACCATTGAAAACAGCAGCTCAGGGGAAAAAAATCTTTTACCAGAAAGGTAGCTAAAGCCTCCCCATTTCCCCCATCAGCTTCCTTGATTTATAGCCAACTAACGAACATGGGAAACTCTTTGGTTAGACTCACTTAAAGTTGTCAGTGGAAAGTCTGAAGACTGAATTCCCTAATTTTCCAGAGAGGATATTTAACAGCTTCATCAGCAAAGGCTGCTGGAGGAACAGACAGAAATGTAAACTACAGAAAGCCCTCAGCCAGGAGACACCAGTGTGGGACATCCACAGGTTGTTCACCACCTCAGCCCAGTCAGCGTGAACACCGGGCTGTGCAAAGCCACACCAAAGTGCAGCTTGCTCGTCTCTCCGCATCTGACACACAAATCATGTATCAAACAGGGTTAGAGACCACTCTTCTCCTGCCATCAGGCCTCAGCTTTAGCCCAAGAAAGCATCCTCTGAGACAATGTATTACCCTGGGCCAATCCTCACCCAGTGCAGGAGATCCTTTCCCACAGCTAAAATGAAGCCACAGTGATTTACATTAGTGGGGAAACTTGGCCTTGAATGTAAAAATTCACCCAAGGAATCCAGCCACTACTAATATTTTAAGGCTTGAAGGGATAAAATACTGGAGCAGTCCCACATCAACTGAGAAACAAGTGAGCTGAAGCAATCCATGTCCTCCTTCACTGTTTCCATCACCCTGACATTGGGCTGCACATTTCAGGAGCTCTGGGATTGCTTTAGTTTATGAAAGAACAGCTGGGAATAGCACAACCCTGATGTTCTTCTGTCATGTCCTACAACCAGCCATATCCTAACCAGGAAACCCTCACCAAGCTCCAGAGATCTCCACCTGGGGAGCCTTGATTCTTTTCTGACAGCTTCATCCCTTGAGACACAACTGTGGGGCTGAAGACACTGCCAAGTCCAAGGACAGCTGCCATCACAGTACCTTCAGGGAGTGGAGGAAGGGAAGCAGAATAGGATGATTCTTCATGGCCACTTCTGCAGTACTTTTTTTTGCATGAGAGGGGCTAAAATCCACTTCACAAGACAACCTGAATTTCTGTGCTCTCCTCCGACAGAGTTTTAAGATGTGGACACAATTCCATGTGTGCATGGAGTAAAGACCTGACTGGGGATCATCATCTGGGCTTGACTGCCTGATGAGAGCACAGGAAGACAGGGAAGGGGGTCACGAGCAGCAGTCCCAGGTGCTAAGAATCTGTGCTCTGGTGAGGATCAGATTTGTACAATCACTGCTGCTCACAATACACTGAACTGAACTCCACTTTTTGTTATTGTTTTTTGTTTGTTTGTTGTTTTTTTTTTTTTGTTTGTGAAGTACCTTCACAAACCAAACTCCCTGTTGGTTGATGATGAGGAGAACAAGTCTTGGGGAAAAATCCAGCATGTAATTTCATTCCAGTGACACTCATGGGCTATAAAGGAGATGAATGCACAGTGTGGGATCCAGCTGGCCCCAGCCCTGCTCCTGGACCCCTCGCACGGCCAATACCGTAAGAGTTGAGAGTGGGGCTGAGTGCCAAAACACTGAAGAAAAACACTTTGGCAAAATTTACCAACTTAATGGAAAACGCAAAAGTAGCTTCCAAATGGCAGCCGTGTGAGTGATGGGGCTGTTAATTCTCCCAGGATTTTGAAGGCAGGCTCTTTTTCCCTTACAGCTCAGCAGTGACAGAGCTGCATAAGCAGCTTGAGTAGCAAGAGTAAAGATTTTTCTCCTTATACAGAGCTATCAAACCCACATTGCCTTTATCTCAGCTTCTTCCTATGAGCAGTGATTTCCACTGAGACTCTATCAAGAGGTACCACTAAAAGCGTTTATTTCTTTTATTCACAGAGTCTACGAATACCACGATGAGGAACCTGGGGCTGTTCAGCCTGGAGAAGAGAATGCTCAAGAGAGAACTTAGAGCACCTTCCAGTGCCTAAAGGGACTCCAAGAGAGATGGAGAGGGACTTTTCCTTTCCATTTCAATTCACAATTGTTCCCTGTGAGGGTGGGNAGGATGGCTTTAAACTGAAGGTGGGGAGATTTAGAACTGATATTAGGAAGAAATTGTTCCCTGTGAGGGCGGGGATGCCCTGGCACAGGTTGCCAAGAGAAGCTGTGGCTGCCCCATCCCTGGCAGTGTCCAAGGCCAGGCTGGACAGGGCTTGGAGCAACCTGGGATAGTGGAAGGTGTCCCTGCCCATGGCAGAGGGTGGAATGAGATGAACTTTTAAGGTCCCTTCCAAGCCAAACCACTGCTGCAGTCACTGGGTGTAGAGGTGCCCCACAGTACACATGATGTAAGCTCACACCAGCGCTAAAAGTTTTCTCACACAGACACAAATTCCCTTTATAGCAAACTGAAGTTACTGACTACAGCTTAATTTTACTTCCCTATTTTTGGCAGACTCCTGTGGATCAGTCCACGGGAACTGACCAGTGCCAGAAGTCCAAGGTAAAGTACAACTGAGAGGTACAGAGAAGCACCAACACCTTTATTATTCCCTTCTAACCAGACAAGTGCTGGAAGAAAGCCCTACACTGAATTAAGGACAACAGTAACACAACAGCCTTCAGGGTAAACTTGGTCACAAAGTATCCTCAAGAAAGTGCCAACTTCACAAAGCTGAGGCAACCTGTAAAATAATTGTGATCAGCTAATTCCCCACTATTTCTGGAACTGGTTTGGAACAATTTCAGCTCTTTTTAATTAAAAGGTTTGCTCTGCCTTAAAATAAGAAGTCCAAATGATTTTGACATCTTGTTTGCTTAGATGATGGGCTGAAGCTGAAGGAAATGTTTCAAGGGCCCACAGCAGCATTTAATTTTTTATTTTGTTTTCTCCCTCATTTACAGTGGGGAAATGGCTTTGAAATTGCAAACATTACTGCAAGGTGGAAAAACAATTCCCCACCACTTTTTTCCATTTAGGTGTACTTTTTTCCTGTTCAAAAGACGACAAAGCCGGTCAGCTGGAGGCTGAAAATTGCTTTTCAAGAAAAGCAAATCTGCATTTCTAGCTGTAGAGCAGACAGTGTATCTTAAAAAGGAGAAAATGCATGTGTGGCTTAAGATCCTTTGCACATGACTGGAGGTGGTATTTTATAAGACTCCCAAGCAGTTTTGACAGACAACAGGAAGCAAATCACAACCTATAAAGTGAGGCTTTAAATTGTACCGTGCATCAATTCCATCCCAGCTTATTAGGGTAGAATCTTATTTTGTACCAATAGCCGCCTCTGTGGAGCTTCTGGGGCTTCTGGAAATTATAGTATTTCTCCACTCCCCCTCAATTCCTGGCAAGAACAATGGAAACACACAACTATGTAGATGTCCCCGTATTGACCCTGCTCAGTCCTTTGCTGAACCTCTCCTGCACTATAAACGATGTATTGCCTTACACCTCCAGGCAAAGATTTTGTACACAGGCACTGCTGCAAACCCCAGCATAAGGGCAGAGTTTCTGAAACAACTGAAATACTATTAGTTTTTAATCCCCATTCAGCATCTACATTTCTAAGGAAAAGCATTGAGCAGACAAACAGATATGGCCCATATAAACCCATTCTTAAGGTCATTTAAAAATACTAAGAAAACAGAGTGATCTAGAAAATGTCAATATTAAGTAAGGAAGAATGAAATCCCTATTCCTGGAAGTGTTCAAGGCCAGGTTAGATAGGGTTTAGATCAACCTGGTCTAGTGGAAGGTGTCCCTGCCCATAGCAGGAGAGTTGGATCCATAAAGGCCCGATATTTGCTCATCTGGCACCTATAGCTCCTCTTAGGACTTCTCCAGGAGGGCCATCCTGACCTGCAGTGCACAGAAGGTGGGGATGAAGCACCAGCATGGCCAGGGTGACCTCCTGCAGAGACGTCACACCTTGTCCTCTCGGGGGTTTAGGCTGGCATCTGCAGACAGAGGTCTGAAGGGTTCCAAACCACTGCTCCTTGTCCTCCTAACTGGAGCTCGAGCCTGTGTATTCACTGCACAAAGCTGTCCCAGAACTGAGCTCCTACTGGTTACAACCTGCTTCCTCACCTGAGAGATGCCGGACGGATGTAACTCAAACACCCTCCCAGACAGCTCCCAGCAGCTCTCCACAGCAGGGTATCTTTCCTGGGAACCCATTCCTCAGCCTCCCCTTCGCTCCCCATCCCTGTCTGTCTGGGATATTGGCTTTGCTGCTATGTGAAGTGACAACACTCAGTGCTGGCCCTGGCCTTTGTGTTCTCCAGTAACTGAGCCCTTGACAAACAGAAGTGCTAAGCGTGGTCTGTCATCTAACTCCTTTTTTG
Organism: Mystacornis crossleyi; assembly: GCA_013400655.1. Taxonomy (NCBI): domain Eukaryota; kingdom Metazoa; phylum Chordata; class Aves; order Passeriformes; family Timaliidae; genus Mystacornis; species Mystacornis crossleyi. Next base: position 143,659 of record VYZQ01055053.1, read on the forward strand.
TCCTTCCAACAAATGCCTTTGCCTTCCCTCATTTTGTGAATGGGGTTTGGCAGAGCCATATAGAATTCCCCATTGTTTCCATTTGCACTTCAGTAAGTGTCCATCATTTCAATATGCCCCCAACAAACTGGCAAAGAAAGGGAAGGGGAAAAAAACCCCCACAAACTCTGTGTCTGTCCCTGGGCAGAGATTTCCGACAACTGTCTCACCACAAACCTGGACAACCTTCAGTCAGCAACAGAATCTCCATGAACAGAGGTATTAAACAGGGCAGATTTTAATCCCTCAGTCCATTGCAGAAAGTGGATAAAGCTGGAGCTTTATTTTAATAAAGAACATGCTCAGAGAGACACATCAAAATAGCAGGAGAGGGTGGACCTGGACACTGGACCTGGACTGTGATGCTCTCTATCCCTCCTGGGACACATCTCCAGATGCAATTTCCTCCTGTCTACCCCCAAGCACCCAGCACACACATCACTTGCCACTCTGTTGCTGAATTTGTCCAGCAGTGCAATAATCTGTCCTCAAACCACCTGCCCAGCTTGCCAGCAACCTTCTTTTCCTCTTAAAAAGGATCCATGCCTCCCTCCAGCCCTTTTTGGCCTTCCCAGGGTCTGACCCACCTTGATGGTGCCAGGTGGATGTTGTAGTACCATGTGTGCAGCTTTCTCACCCAGCAAACAGAGCAGCATTGTGCCAGCACCCCAGGGCTGTGACAGCAGGCCATCACCCATCAGAGGCCTCCAGGAGCATCGAGCCTCCTCCGTACATAGCTTGTGGCAGTGGGGCTGGAATGGGCCAAAGTAGCACAACCACAGTGGAACAACACAGTGCTATGGTCTGAACGTATGCTCGATGTGCAGGGGAATGCAAACCCCCCTCCCCTGTGTTTTGGGGAGCCTGTGGGCACCAAAAATGCACCAGCAGAAATGACCAAGAGGGGCACATTAAGCTTGAAGAGCCTATAAAACTTTGTGTTCTTCTGGTTTTACAAACTTCAGCAGCTCAAGTCTCCAAGTATACTCTGCAACTGCTGCTCCTTCCCTGGGGAGCTAGCCCTCCCACCAATCCCATCTGCAAGTCTCCTGTATGTCCAGCAGCTCTCCAGCCACCAGCCCTGCTCCAGAAGATGCTGCAGGAGAGCTGGTACAAGACTGGCACCCCCAGTGCCACACAGAAACGTACCAGAGCATTCCCATCACAAGCTATCTTCAGGCAGTACAGCCCTCACCCACCCCAAGAGTGGCTTGGTGAGCCCAGGGACATGCCAGCTCCGGGCTCAGAGCACCCTCTCCAAGACCAGTGGCCTCAACGGGACCATCGAGNGAAAGGTGTAACTGGAGATGCTGCAGTCACCAGCATCTCCAGACACGCCACAGCCGCATCTACGCAAAAAACCACAAACAAACAAACAAACAAAACCCCCACACCGCAACAACCCTAAAGTACTGAGATTCAGTCCTTGTGAGTATATAACCACGCAGAAAACTTATCAAGGAGAGCAGTTGCAGCCCCTGGGACGGGGTCTGGGCTCTCCGTGTAACTCCACGCACAGACTGAGCCTCCAAAAGGAACTGCACATTCATCCCGGCTCTAGGAAAGGGGCGGGAACAGGATGACCCCGGGGGTGGAGGGGGGCTGCCCCCAAATCTCCGAGCCCCGTTCCCCCTCTTTCCCCCACCTCCCAGCCGAGCAGAGGGATCCTGTACATAACTTTTTCAAACTGCCAGGCAGAAGAATCCCAGCCTTTCCAAGGGAGTGTCGGTAAATCATCAGTACATCCGACAACGCAGCCAGCGGGATTAACCCTTTGTGGGTGCCCAGGAAAATAACAACAACAACAACAACTAACAATGAAAATAGTAAAAGCTGGTCCCAGCTGTGGGAGAAGGGGGACGGGCAGGGTGCGTGCCGGGATATTTTCATACACACCCGGATGGAGAGGAAGCAGCATTTTGTGTGTGCCGAGCACATGAAGAGCTGCCACCGCGCACCTCCGCCGTGCCTCAGCCCTCCGGGCTCTCCCACCTCCCGCAGCACCGCGGCCAGACCCAGATACCCGTGTCCCCGAGGGACAGAGCGAGGAGCAGCAGCCCCCTGCTCCCAGGAGGGGCTGGGACTCCCCCCGTGCCCCGGCAGGGTGAGGGGTGCGAGGGGCAGCGGATCGCCCGCTCCTGCATCTGCGTGGGGGCTACACCGGCGCCCACCTCCCGGAGCAGCTCCCGGGGCTGGGAGCCCCTTTCCCGGTGCGTGGGAACTGGGGGGTCGGGGGTGGGGGGGGCTCCTCCTGGCCGTCCCGGCGCCGATCCCCCGCTCCCGCTCACCGCAGCCCCATTTCCCCCTCTCCCGCTCCGCAGCGTGGCCTCCCTCCTCCCAGCCCATTCTCCTCTCCAGACCAGGAGTTTTCACATCATCCCCTGGCAGAGGAATGTCTTCCGCCACCCCGTTCCCAAATCCTGGAATCCCGCGGCTCCCCGGCACCCCCAGCCCGCCCGGGATGCCCTTCCCCAGCGCCGGGAGAAGCGGAGTTTGTACTCACCCCCTGCCTGCCGCTGTAGCTCTGAGTCTGGAGACCGGCTCTGATTCCGGCTCCATCACGTTTAGTGCATTGTCTCTTTCGGGCAATTTTTGCAGCAATCCATCAGAAATCGGTGGACAAGCCAGTTTGTGGGTACATCCTTTCCAGGAACTCGGCTCTCTGCCTCGCTAAGGGGCTCAGCTGTGTCACAGACACCCCTGGCCCGGACGGCTCGCTCCTTCCTCCTTCTCTTCTGGGTCCTTTTGCTTACACAGATCTTTTAATCCCATTTAACTCCCTCTCGGCAGACTGCAATTACCTTGGAAAAAGGAGAGAGAACACAAAGTACACTCTAGGAAGCCAGGCTGGCCCATGGTCGCTGGATTTCTTGCCTCTCTTTTTTTTCCTCTCCTTATAAATAGTGCAATTTCTGTGATCTCTGATTCCCAAAGTCCTTGATTTCAAGTGTTTTTTCTTAGCTGTTACTTTTTTTTTGTTGTTGGCTGGTTGGTTGGTGGTTGGAATTATTATTTTTATTTGCAATGCAGATGTGCCTCCCACCCCACAAGGATCTCTCCTCTGGACTTAGAGAGAAGAGGAAAAGGCAGATTTTGAGAAATGAAAATTATTTAAGGATGTCCTTACTGCCTCTCTCTGCTGCCCTCCTCTGTAATAGTGAAGCATTTACGAGAAATTATACAAAATAAATAAATAATTGGGGGCGGGGGGGGGGAAGGAAACTCTTTTGGGCAGAAGAACTGTGGGGAAAGAATTGAAGACCCTGTCCAGGCTCCAGGGAGGGAAGCACCGGCCCTTCGTTGGGGAGGCTGATGATGGAAATTGTAGCCCCCTGCACTCACCTGTCCAGGGCCATGAGCCCCAAACCAGCCTCGACCCACCTTTTAAAGTACCTGACATGGCTTTTCCCTTGGGATCAGCGCTTGGTGCACGCAGCTGGGAGCCTGTGGATGGGACTCAGGCTTGGAGGAGAAAAGTCCCTCATGCCCCTGTTCCCCCCTTGCCCTGCTCTGCTTCCCCGGGGCATCTCCAGAGCCCCTCTCCTCCCAGCACCAAGGGATGGAATCTGCATCCCAGAGGGCGGGGAGAGGGGAATGAGTTTTCCTATGCAAGGTCCACCAGAACAAGCTGGAGTCCAAGTCCGCTTGGCCAGCTCTGTCGGGAGAGGGGACTTCCACATGCGGATAAAACCTTCATCCCTGTTTCCCCTCCTCTTCCAAAGCCCCACCCAGCCAACCGTGCACCCCCAGGGCGACAGGCAGGTCCCTGCTGTCCACAGCGGGACACAGCAAACCCCTCAGCTCCATGGCATTCCCTCAGGCAGGTGAGGGCAGCTCACCGCTCTGAGCCGTCCCACCTCCTTCCTGCACCCCTGGGTGGCCCTGCCTTGCTCCCTCCCCCTCTCAGCACCTCTGCCTTGGGCACTTACTCTGCAGCGAGGCGAGAGGCTGTGCAGCATCTCCCCGCAGCCCCATGGCCGTGGGCATTCATTTGCCCCAGCAGCTCACGGCAATTGCTACGTCTTAAAAAATAATAATAATAAAAAAGCAATTAAAAAAAAAAGGAAAAAAGAAAACTCAGACAAACCCCAAAGCCCCTTTCTCCTTTCTTCCCCTTCAAGGTGTCTCCTGCACTGGGAGCCCGGGAGAGTCGGCCGGGGTGAGGGGCCCGGAGCCAGCCGGGGCTCTCTGGGGTCCCCCCAAATTCAGCAGATAATCCTTCCCCGGGGCTAGCGCGGGCACGTCCCCCTCGGGCCGTCGCTCCACTCGTGGGTCATGGATGCTGCGGGGATCCAGGAGAGAAGGGCGGTTGGGAGCGAGCGCTGGGAGGGACATGGATGTGAAAGAGGTGGTAGTTCTAAGGCTGCCCTTGTCCTTTTAAATAGCTGCAGCCCGGGGACTCCGGGCTGGCGGGGGTGCCCCAGGTATCCGGTTTCAGCAAACAGCAGCTAATGAGCAGAGATCCAGCCTCCGAGGGGCAGGATCAGCGCTACCGGCGGGCAGGGGGGCACCCCACCAAGAGGGGAGGGGGCTGCCGCAGGGAGGGGAGGGCTGCGGGGCAGGGGCTGCCTGGTCACAGGGGACGGGGCTGCGGGGGCTACAGGACCCCCGGGGCAAGGGGACGGGGCTGCAGGGCACGGAGCAGGTCCTGCGAGGTGCTGAGCACCCAGCACAGATCCAAGACAGCAGCGTGGGTCTGCCATCAAAACTGAGCCACCCCAGGGGCTCCCTCCACAAAGGTGTCCTGTATCTTACTACATTATCCCCTGAGATGGGGAAGGGCTAAAGCACCTCAAACCTGGGCTGTAAACTTACACGAAGTTTATGAAAAATACACAGCCACAAATAGGACACCACATCGACCCACCAAGTACCTGAACCTGAGGCTAGAGGGGAATGATGTTACATCACGTTCAGAGCAGAAAATTCAAGGATCCACTGGCCTGACTCAGCAATGCAGGTTTTACTCAAAAACCTGACCTCAGAGCGTGGCCAAAAGTTGAGGTTTCCACCATAAATCAGATCTCCTAGATGACACCTTCTGCTACCACTCGTGCTAAGGGCTTCTCTCCCTTATATATGTATTTGGCTTAGTTGTGGTTGCTTGCTGGGGCTGTGGTTTTGCATCTCCCAGCTTCTATAGGCAGAAGATTTTATTCATACCTTTGCTCTGAAGCATCTATTTTGCTTCCTTCTTTTCATAGCAGATGAAGGTTTAAGTAGCGAGAGCAAAAAAAATTTGATACAAGCAGCATTGGAACTGGGGTAAACTAACAGCCTCACAGTCCCCTTGTCCTCTAGAAAACCTTCTCAGAAAGGTGCAGCTACATTACACATCCAGATACTTGTAAGAAATTCCTATTTACAGAAAAATGTGTCTCAAACCCCTCTGAAGTCTCAGGAACTCTGATGACCCTAACAGTCCAGCTTTGAGGACTGGGACCTTAGGGACAACAGGCAGTGATACAGCTTGTCAGAAACACCATAAAATCTCTATTTTTCTTAGTTAATTTTCCCCCAGCTGTTCTTTCCATGTTTCTCAGTCACACATTCCTCAATGGGAAACATATTCTAGCCATGCTGAAGTGTTTAAGATAAAGCTTAAATCAATTAAAAAAAAAATCCCAGTTTTGCAAATAATTGTGGGTTAATCCCTCTGCTATTGAATATACCTTAGATTCTCCTGCTTATTTCTACCTTTTCTCTCTTCTGAATGCAGCAAATATTTAGTAAACTCCCTTTCCTCCCATAAACCCCAAACCTTACTCTACCCAGAAAGGTACAAGGCCTGGCTTTTCAGAGGGGACAAAAAGGAAAGGAAAATGATGTGCTGCAACTTTTTGCAAATACTTATCCAAATGGGATGTGCACGGGTAGCTGGGAAAGGACTGATGATGATTCAGGTCTACAGCATCTCACCAAGGACCACCATAAAACTCACTGACAGCCTCATCCTCAAATCCTCTGCACATATTTGCTCAAATGAACATTTTCAAACCAAACACATGCCTAAAAGCTTTGCTAGCATGAAGACATAAATGTATCCCAGCAGTAGGAAAAAGAGAATTACTTTAAAACAAAAGGAAACCCAACATTGCTGAAGCCAAGTCTAGTGCCAAGTGAATTCAGGTTCAAAAATTAGACCTCATTCTTCAAAAAGAGAAAAGCCACAACATATGATCTGAATAGAAATATATTTAGCAGATATATTTTTCTTCCTTTCCAAATTTAAATAGAAACCATTTTAAAACACTAAATAAACTGAAGTAAATTGACACAGCAGTGAAATGAAGAAAAGGAAAAAAAAAAAGAAAAAAATAAAAAAAGAAATTGGAACTGAAAAGTACAGGGGAGGAGGAAATGCCACCACACAACATGGGGAACAGGGAACAGAACACTTGCTTTTGACGAAACACACTCTCAAAAAAAGGCTGACATTACAGCCTGAATAAATACAGCATTTTAAATATTCACCCGTATTTAGCCACTTTACAGAAGAACCAGTACCCACCTCTCCTCAGGAGCTGTAGCTTGGTTAAGCATCAAGGCTCTTTATTAATACAACTTTGTCTCTTTGCTCCTCTTGGAAAACCAAGCATGGAGGCATCTTGGAGCCATGGCAAGTGGTGTCACAGCTGCCCTGTGTGACTCACAGCGTCTGGCTCCACTGAGCAGAGGAATCCCAGACTAACCTGGGCCTGCCCTCCCACTCTGGCTTGGACTGGAGGACGACACTGAATTACAGTTCAATCATTCCTGCCTTTGCCCAAGTCCGAAAAGTATCCTGGCTCACTCATTACTCCCAGAACTCACAAGGAATTATAGGGATGTATTTGGATATATTTAGATAAATACTCCATTCAGGTTTAAAACTGCAACATAACCCGGCAGAAGTGAAAACCACGGCACCGGAAAAACTTGTGGGAGGGATCAAACAAACATGCAAAGGAAAGGTGGGATAAAGAGCCTTTCACTCCCTGCTGGGCTGAGGATCCACACCCAGCCAGGAGCAGAGGTATCTAAACGTGGTACCTGGCTAAGAGTTGCTGAAGGCACAGGAAAAGGGAACCCAGCCTGTGGGAAGTAGCCCTGCCACGAAGGGGTGATGGTCCCAGTGATGGTGGGAGGGCACAGCTCTGCAGCCCCACAGCATGCACCTCATGGAGCCGGGCTACTGGGGAGGGCTGGATCCGCACCTGTAAGCCTGGCAGGAACAGGACATTAACCATCCACAGAAGTGGGACTCAGCCCCAGCCCCTCCCCAGTCACGGTACTCCAGGCAGTGGCACAGGGGGTTCCAGCTCTGGGGAATGTCTGCTTGAGGGCTGACTCAGCACCTGCACTGCAAACATCAGCAGCCTCGGCAGCCAGAGCCCCCGGAGACTGGTACTGATCCCTGGAGGCTGGGGTGGCACTGAGATATTTCTGCCAAAGTGACCGTTTCTATCCCTTTTCTACCTCTGAGCACTCCACACTTGGCTGCAGTGCTCCCTCAGGTGTGTAATTTCCTGTATAGGATTTCCTAATCTCTACACGACTTTTCTATTCAGATCCTGCATTTAACATGATTGTACCAGCACTTCTCACATTCATGAGCTCTACTCGACTGGCACTAGTTCAAGCCCTGGATTAAAGTCTCCCCTACTCTGTAGAGATCTAGTAATGAGCAGAAACCTGCTGAAGAGCTTCATCTGCCTGCTGAGAAGTCTCACCATCCGTGGCAGGGTCAAGATCTCAAGGAAGGCAGAAGGTGCCCAGCTGGGATCTGGTCAATGGATGCTCCTAGTTTGGTCTCTCTGGCTTCAGCCATCACTGCAAGATTAGGAGGTTTCTGCAGAGGAGCAGAACATGCAGCACTCCTGGTTTTAGGGTTTGCTGTTTGGCAGCTATTCATGATCCAAAAGCTGCTGCGGGTTTTGTTTCTTGTTCCCAGTGCACTGTGGAAGGTATTAATTATGAGGAGATGTACAGAAATCTAAAAAATCATGAATGTAACAAAATTGCTGCCCAGTGTTATTTCCCCCCCTCTCCACAGCCTTTCTGACAAAGCCGTTCCTGTCCTTTGCCACAGGCTACCGGTGACATGTTTGAACTTCTGCAGCTGTTTGATGTAAAATGTTTTAAATTCTTTTTGGGAACACTAAAGGCTTTTGTCTCCTGGTGCTATGGGGATGCCATGTCTGGCAGAGACAGATCTTTCTGTGCTTTCCAACTGCACCACATCACATCGGGCTGCCCAGCCAGCCGAGAGGTGGGAATGGTTGTTAATCATTAAATGAAGCCTTTTTCCATCGGAATGAAAGGGAACACAATACAACGATACAAGTCCAAGCCCACCCTTCCCACAGAAAGGCTGCCTGCTGGTTACAGCTCTGTCCTACCCTTACATTTAGACATTTGGAGAGCTACAGTTTTACAGAATGCCTGTGAAGTGATTGCTCAGCTGATGGCAGCAGCAGCACTGGGCTGACAGGTCAGCCCCAACACCATAATGCCTCACCAGGCTTGGACCGGAGGATATTACAGTTCCTAAATCCTGACTGCCTTTAAGGTATCAGGCAAAGACTGCCTGGTTTTGTGAAGATGCCTTTATTTCTGTTCTCTCCCTGGTTTAGGACCTATCCAGTCACTGGTGCTAGTGGAGAACGCAAGAGAATCAACACCACCGGCCAGTTTGGAGCTGTGTTCTCCAGTCTAAACACCAGACCAGGCTGTTAACGCTGCCTGTGGCGTAGTGTGGTGATCCTACATTTGAACAGAAGAATACCAAGTTCAGTTTCCCCCTTCTACCACGGAGAGAAAAAATAATTCACCATTAAGTGCCCCCTGGGCTGCTGCACACGAGCAGTTCTCCCTGTCTGAAGGTTTGCTAGTTGAATGCAGCAATGCCTCAGCAAGCACAAGTGCTTTTCCCACCAGTGTGCCAAAGGAGCTTGTTCATGCCATGGATTCATGGAGATGGTTGTGTGCTGTCCTGCATGAGTGCAGGTGACATGAGCTCTGTAAAGGAACAGCACATCTCTTCTTCATGAAACAGAACCACCCTGAGAGCGTCTTCCCCCTCGGCAAAGAAATCACACCAGCATATAAAAGTGCCTGCTGATCTAAATAATCTCCTGACATTAAGGACGAAAGGACAACTGCCACTGTGGTTACTGCTGCTATGACAGCAATTTACCATGGCAGGGAGCACACACCACTGCGTCGTATTTCAGTCTGAATTCTGCAGGTCACATGTGCACAACCCTTGTGACTTTTAGGCAGCACTGCCCAGTCCTAGTGTGGTCCGCCAGTGTTCTGGATATCCCAATGACACTGGTGCAGGTATGGGTCAGTGCTTGTGCCAGAGCCCTGCACCCACAACACAGAACTGATGTAGGAGGGATGAACCTGACCTGTTCCAAACACTCTGGACAAGGACTTGGGAGCTGCAGGCAGCAAACACTGGAAGGTACCGGCTGCGGAGTCGAGCCAGGTCCTTCTGGAGCAGGGATGCTGTTTGCTCTGAGGATGACGAACAAGCCTAAGGGCGAGAACGAAGTGCTGGTGGCAGCTGGAGCTCATGTGCACATCCAGGCAGCCTCAAGGCAGAGTTCAAAGGGAGATGGAAATCAGTACAAGACCTTGGCCTTCAAGAGAAGGCGGAGTGTTTCAGCATAAATGCCTGGGACAAAGGTTTTGTGCAAGACAGAAACTGAGTCAGATTCTGAGTAGTTTCAGTGGAGAAGGGAGAGGAAAAAGAGCTTAGAAAACATCAAAGCAAATGCTGGTCATAAGAAAAAGTTAAGGTAATACTATTTAAATCCCAAAGGCAGTTTTTCTACTGTCTAAGCAAGATGTATTCTTTGTTTTCAACTGCTGTAGGATGACAGCCCTGTGTCCTGTTGCTGGGCAGGCCTGTGGGAGCAGTTTACTCTGCAAAGGGAAATCATACCTGCAGGAAGAAGCTGAAGTGGAAATGATAAGTCCAGGGCATAGTGAAGGAAGGGTGAGACTAGATAGATTTGAGATGAGAATTTCTTGGGCTCCAACCTGCACTGGGCTCACTAATGACACCAGAAAAGCTCCTTTAGCAGTGACAAGGATGAGGCAGCCCTTGCTCAAACACACACGTGTGTATTAAGCAAAAGCCTGTACTCTGCTACATCCTGAGCTATCAACACCAAAAAGCAACTGCAATTTGGTTTATGTAATCAGAATAATTCTAAGATATGACCTAACCATAAAAAGGAATTGCTAAACTTAAATCTAAGCCACAACACACTGCTACAACACCATTTCCTTTTGCAATTGTGCTCAGCTATTTCTGAGACCAGTTGCTCACCACTGCTCTGATGAAAAATGCTGAGGCTGGAGAGAGGGGTCACCTCCTTCCTTAGAGGCTATTTGGTGCTGGGTGCCTCAGGCTGAGCCAGGCAGCTCTGCTCTGCCTGAAAGCAGCAGCATCCTGAGGCTCACACGCTAACCTAGATCCCAGCAGGGTTCAGGTTTGGCTTTCACTACTCCAGTGACCTGCAGGGTGACCTGAAACAACTTAAACCATTGCTTTTGTGCCATTATTTTCTTGTCTCTAGAGTGAAGCTTGTGATACAGATCATCTTATGTGTAAGGAGGTTTAAGACCTTCAGACATAAAGCACTGCCAGTGGCTGTTATTACCTCACTGTGCAGTTGGCAGCAGCCCCTCACGCAAGAGCAAGCATAAATCTATTTCCCAACCAGTTTTATATTCAGCACAACCTGCCATCATCCAGATGCACAGTTCATTAGAGACTACTCGGTTTTATCTGGCTGTAAAGGCAGTGTAAAAAAAAAAAGCCCTGCTGATTAAACGTGCAATTCAAATCCATCTCCTGGAGCAGAGCAGACAGTTCCTGGTGCTTTATCTGCACCGACTGAAACGCAATCTGTGCCACTTAGAGCAGAACAATGCTCGATTTCTTCATACTTCACTTGAATTGTTAACACATAAAGCAGAAACACTGCCCATTTCCACAGAGAAATGTCTTCTGACATACTCAGTGTGTTAACCCAGAGTACACAAATCTGCTTCCAAGATAATGGGCTTTTTTTTTCCTTCCTGCAAACACACTTCTCCACATCTGCACACACTCTCTCTCTCTATTTCGACAGCAATGGCATTTGGTAATGCTCTCCAAACAGGAGCCACTGCAGAAAGGCTGTATTTACTGGTGTTTGGGTAAGAACTAATAAGAGACCTGGCTGTGCCCCAGGCAGGGAGCAGGTACAGTATTTGCAGTGTGGTGCTGATGCTGTGCACCTGACACCTCATTACTAAAAGGCCAACACAGCTCCAATCATTAACTGATGTGGGTAACGAGGCTCCCACCTCTGCCTTTCTCCAAACAACACAGAACACCCCAGCCAGCCATCCTCTGGTGAACAGGTCATTAGCACAAAAAAACCCCTCACTCTGATGCCCCTAACTGGGCCTTTCACCATGACATCCTAAAAGCACTTTGCAATGATTACTGTGATCCTTGAGTCATCACCCACCCAAGCAGCTTTCCTTAACTCCCACCTGGATGTACAGAAAGCTGCAGATACAGAAGGAGGTAATTCTGAACGAGAGCATTCTCTAGGAGCTGCATTTATCACCCCAACTTCAGAAAGTAAAACCAGACCATATGTAACTTGTCCCATCCCGATCCCAGTGAGAAGCAAAGCAAGGAGAGCCTAGGGATCCATGCCCTCCCTCCCCTTGACACCACCGCTCTGGAAGGTATTGGAAAACTCTCCTGTCCTATTGACATATTCAGCAAAGGGACCTCGTGCAGAAAATAAAATTTCTCTGTATCCTTCACCCCTTCATCCTGAGCTGGATTTTACTTTTTCCCCTGACATGACATTATTAAACAACAGCAGCAAACGAGCTTCTGGGTAAAACTTCCCCCAAAGTAGTTGAAAGACAGCAAGAAATGCCAAAATTTCTATTTTCCTCCTTCTTCAAAGGGGAAATAACATTAAATTTAAATATTTGTAAATGGCACTGATTAGCACTTTATTTTATAGCTTTGATTTTTAAAATTATTTCCTTTTTTTTTTTTAGTCCAACAAAGATCGTCTTTCCCCATAGCAATGCTGGGGGGGACTCTGCTGAAAATTATAGATTCCAGAGTTTGCAAGAGAACCACAAAGGCTTAAATATAGTTATTGACATTCCAAACACCCACTGAAGGCTTAATCTTCCCTTGGCCAGAAATAACCACACAAAGTGAAGGTAGAAAACTGACATCAAACCACCTCAACCAGGGACAGCTGATTATTGCAGTGGGGCACAGAGAGATGCCCTGCTCCCCTCCCGTCCCTGCCTGGAGGGCACACTGATGGGGCTGATGCTGTCATCCCACTGGTTTCCTTAGGGGGATTTATCCCCCATGAAGAAGGGCTGCACAAGTTACCCCTTTCTCCAAGAACGGACCTGAAGGAGCTCCTGTCTCTGCTGTGGGATTCAACCCCCGTATTCTGCATTTTTAATGCATTTGTGCTGCTCCCAGACCACCCCATCCTCCTGGGGACCCATGGCAAAGGTGCTGGAGGGAAGGCAGGCTTTGCAGGGAGGTGTGACACTCCTTGGAATTAGCAAATGCCTTGACGGCTCTCCCCCACCCCTGTGTGCTCACAGGCTGTGCTGGCAGATCCCGAAGGAATAGTGCTGATGGGCAGCAGAGTTCCCACTCCAACAGCTGCAGACCGTGTGTCTACAGAGATGCTAAAAGGGTTAGAAAAGGTGAAGAATCTCCAGGGTGATCCCAGGGAGCCTCCTGAGCATCATTCCCTCTGAGGGATCCTGGATGTGTCCCCATGGCAGTGGCTGAGTACACTGTGAGCGGGGCCCCGGTGATTTCTGGGCTGTCCTACTGCAGCGCTCACACAGAGCCTCCTCAAACCCACAGCATGACCTTGTGACAGCCTGGGAAAGGCAGGGAGGAGCAGCAGCAAGAACCTGGGTCATTGTCACAGGCAGAGACTGATACAGAGCTTGGGAGACAAAGCACAGAGCCACCACCAGCACCCCAGCCCCACCTCCCCTTTCATCTTCGTTGCCTCAGCAGGGGAAGTCCCCATCGCTGTCCCTACAAATGACAGGGTGTTTTTTGAGGGGACGAGGAAGGCTGTTCCACCTGGGCTGCCTTTGCCCCAGGGCGCTGCACACCATCACCTTCACTGCAGTCACTCCGGGCAGTGGTTCCAGCACTACAAATAACAACAGGCTGGACCACAACCCCCCATTTAGACCAGAGCGAGGGGGTTCATGCTGAAAGGAATAAGGGACTTGTCTTTACAAACAAGCTGTGGGCCTGCTGGTAGATAAAACTAGCACTGAGAGATAAAGGAAACAATGGGAAGGATTCCACTGATTGATGAATGGAAAGAAAGAGGCTTGTCTTTACAAACAAACTGTAGGTCTGCTGACAAGTGAAACTGGATATTGAGAGATGAAAGAAACAATGGGAAGAACCATAATTCCATAAGAATTAAAAATTAAAGGGGGGTTATCCATTAGAAGGGAGTCTTAGGTACTAGGCGTTCTGGGAAGTCTGTACCTCTCAAGTGCCTCAGCCAATGGGGAAAGAGAGAGGGAAATGCAGTCGGGAAATTCCGATAAATAGGAGGCTGCACCCTCCAAATATTTGAGAGACCCCAGGGCAATGCCCCATGGGCTCTCCCTTTATCTAAATAAAGTAACAGGACTCCTGTGTCTCCTTTTTGGACATAAAGCTCTGGTGTTTGTGGATTAATTTTCCTGACAATGCAAAACCCACAATGATGCTTTTAGGACCTGTAGGAATAAACTGCTGACTGCAGGAACCTGTTTCACACTCATATCCTGCCCCTCTCCATGGGGCTGTAGGGATCAGAAAGTCCAGGGGAGGATGGGTAGACCAAGGCTGGGTGCACTCCATGGCAGACAGGGGCTGTGTGGTGCATGAGGGTCATGGCTATGTTGAAAGCAAGTTCAGGCAGGCTTAAATTCCCTCCACTTGTATTTTTTCCATCAAGAGATGTTGCCTTTGCCTTGGCACTGGTCAGCACGGTTGTACCCGCACCTCAGGGCACAGACCCCCTGCCAGCAGCCTGTGGGATTCCATCTCTGCTCCATGCAGGGGTGTGTTCCTATGACAAGCTTTGATGGGAGCAGTTCCCCAGCCAGCCCACAGGGTGGACAAAAAGCTTTTGTCACAAGGGGAAGGTCGGAATTAACCCTTCTCTGTAGTGAACTCCACGGCATGTACACCCAGGAAATTTGTCACCTAGCAGCATGGCCCGGAGCCGAGCCCATCCCATCCCCTCACTGACTCTCTGAGTCACAGGCAGCATCTGCAGCCCCAGACACAACCAAGAGGCTGATGTAAAACTTCTGAAGAAAGGAGACTGGGAAACAAAGACCTTCCCAGGAGAAGTGTGGGACCAACACCCAGACCCTGTGGTTGCAGCAAATGCTTGGTGCTCTCATTTACAAGAGTGATCAAATAAATCTCCTTAAATCTGGAAGAGAGAAAGTAAATGGAGTAAAAACTAAAACTGAGCGTGCTGGTTATTGAAAACAGCAGTATTATACTTATTTGTTTCTCCTCTCCTGTGCACCAGCTTTTGTCCACTGAATAGCTACAGAATTCACTGGCATTATTCCTAATTTTACAATGATTTGGAAGAAGAGGAGACAAAGGCAAGCAAACAAAGCTAATTGCCTTCAGTGTTTTGTTTATCTGGGTTTTGTTCAGCCAAACAAAGAGGACTTTCAGGTCCAAGCTGACTGTGGAGCCACAGATCTCTTTTGCTTGGCTAGTCTGTTTAAAAACAGTTTGCAATTTTGGCATCCAGCATCTTCAGCAACTACCACTTGCAACTACTTTCTTATCTCCATCTGGTCACTATAGAAACTCTGGTCACTCCAGCCACTATTACTACAGATTATTCAACCTTGCAAAGCCCCTCCAAAAAAGCAGGAAGTCCTCCATGAGCCAATCCCTTGGTCATAAAAAGAACAAAGCCAGCAGGAGATTAATCACTGGATGCTATTTCCAATGCAAAAGTCCTAGCAGGAAAAGTCCCAATTTTAATAACAAAGCTATGCATTGTCACCCATCCATACCAACAGACTTTTGTTCTTGGAGCCAGGGAAGAACACACTGAGCACAAATGTAAATAATATGGCAGGGAGAGCGTGCTGCTGGCAGCACCCCCCAAGAACACGGACTAAAGGAACCACAACCAACCAGTTCTGCCAGCTCTGGTTGCATTCCCGGCATCTCAGATTTCCCAGCGCAATATGAGGGAGGCACAGCAGGATTTCCAGGCATCAGGCAGAGGAGAAAAGCAAGGAAGAGGCGTCTGGGAAGGCAAATCCAGCCTGCTGTGGTTGCTACAGTTGTTTGAACGTAGATGTGCCAAGAACTGAGGTCTCCTATACCTGTAAGACCCTAAGAGAGATTCTAACAAAAGATCACCAGGTGTTAAACATGCTGGTGAGAAACAGTCACAGGTATCTCCACAGGTCTCTGCAGGTGTGTCTCAGCACTGCAGGGTGCGACTAGAGAGCGTTCAAGGAGCTACACAACAGAAAAAGGAGATTCCTAAGAGCATCACCTGTTCGAAAGTGCTGAAGCCAGCAGGATGCAGGGTTTGGGAACAGCGTGAGGAGATGCTCATCATCATCAACACCTCGGTTTGGTCCTTATGCTTCCTCAAACAGGGAGCAGTGGTGCAGGATCTGTTCTCTGTTACTAATTCTTAAAGTGTGCAAGAATAGAAGTTTTGTAAAGCTCTGGACTGTGTGTAACATCATCTTATTCAGAGGAAAAAAGATGTTGGCAGTAATTTGTATTTCTAGAAGGAATAATGAAAAAGTCAAGTTTGAGAACCTTGCTGTGCTCACTGCCTTGAACACCTCCTTCAAAATGATTTAATGCTTCAAGTTACATTGGGATCTTGGAAATAATTTGTAAAAATTCGGCTCCTGAAGGCTTTTATGTTTCTAGAGTACCACAGGCTGCTCTGTGACATGAAATGAAGGATGCATTTGGATGAACCTTGTGCAGTGTCCAGGACAGACAACAAAAGGTGCCTGACCAGCTCAAGGCTTGTTGCTCAGTAACCAGAGCTGTTACAGTGCTGACTCTAGAGGAATTTGCCATTAATCCTTCCAGCTCAACTATAAAAAGACACTTAAAATTAATTTATATTACTATTTTTGTTTGCACAGGCCATTCTCAGAGTGGGCTCACAAGGAGAATGGGAAGGTAAGAAACAAGGAGAAGCAAATACAAACAGTTTGGGAGGGACCCTTTGGAAATCAGGCAAGGTTCAAAGCTTTCTCTTTCAAGTGTTCTTCACTCTCCTCACATCAAGGAGGGAGCACAGAGGAATTGGGTCACTGAATCCAGGGAAAAGTCAAACAAGCAAATCTCGGCTGAAACACCAAAGGCTGGCATGTCACGGTCCTGTTTGCAAGGGGTGGGTTTCTGTTAAGCTTGACTGAAATGTGAGCAAGATGGGCTTTAAATAAACTAAGGGGGTGGAACACATTAAATCCTGCCCGACTTGCTTTAAATATTGAGGAAAATGAGAAAGAAAAATTGGGTGCAAGGTACTGGATAACCAGACCCCCATTTTGCACTGGGATGGAAACCAGGAGGGGCAAGGAGAGCAGCAGCCCACTCTAAAGTCATGCTGCATTTGACAAAGGGCTTTTGGGTCTTTGGTTAGTTGTACGGCTCTTAAACCCCAGCTTTCAGTAACATAGCAGAAATTAAGCTCTTAATCTCAGTTTGTACACGCAGACCGAGGCAGACACACAAATGCCAAAGACTTTGAAAATGACTGGGTCAAGGTGCTTCCACTTTTGGAGCTCTACTTGTGATCCTAGAAAAAAACCCCGCTTTGAAAAACACTCCTCCATCTGCATCCAGAAATTCTCCTATTCATAGGAAAGGGTTTCCTACATGAAAAATTAATAATTAGATACACTAAGATGTTGCCCATCTTCTCTATTTATCCCTTATTTTTTCCTTCTGATTGTACAACATTGATAAAATGATGTTCAGTGTTTGTCAGTCAATCTTATCATTTGAGATTCCTCCTTTTTCTCTTACATGAAACAGGCACAAAAGCATAGTGCTTCAGCACAAGCTAAGGTTACTGTCATTTCCAAGATTGTTGCCCAGGTGATGCTCTCTTCCCTCCTTACAAATTACCTCCAAAACAATTGGATGCTCCCCTGGTTTGACTGGCAGGGGGGGACACGAAGACAGCAACTGCCTTGAAAATGCCTTGGCTGGGTTTGGAAGATCCCTGCTCCTGGCTTTCCTCCCTCCCTTTAGGCACCAGACAAACCCAGGCTCTGGAACGAAAGGGACTTTCACATAAAACAGCAAATTCAGCTCAATTTTCCATAGTCTGTGCCTCTGGCTGCCAGCCTGTGGTGCTACTGCTGGACCTCCCATGCTGGATGTGCTCCGGGTGTCTGATCCTTGCAAACACAGCCTGCTGGCAAAGCAGCAGCATTTCACACTGTTCCATTCTGGGACAGACCCAGGGGGTCACCTCAGACTATCAGGTGCTCTCACTGCGTTTCATCCTGACGCTTCCCAGGTGTTTCCTCCGGATGAGGCTTGGCAGTTGCAGGATCTGCAAGATTCTTCCTGGTTAGAGCATCTCAGAGCAAGCACTCACAGGGATTTACCAGAGTTCAGAGATCGGATGGCAAGAGACATTCACAATGGATTTGGGAGGCTCAAAACAGACCTTGCACCTTCTCCCTGGGCTTGCAATACCTATGGTTGCTTTAACATATGCCTCTTCCTAACTTCTGCATCACTGTGTTAACTTATTTTGTATTCCTTACATCTTTCCCCCACATCCTTTGAATTACAATTGATTTATTTATTTTTAACATGCTTTTATATCACACACACCAACAGAAATTATTAATTTCCTTAGGACATGTGTGCGTAGAGCAAAGTATATTCCCACTATATTGCACCAAAAGAAGCCTCGTCTCGTCCAAGATCCTTCTATTATTCCACACGTTATAGAAACTCCAAGCACCCAACCAGGACCTCTTCGTGCTCAAGCTGGACAAGTGCAAAGAAACCGTTCCCAGCACTCAAAGCTTCGCGACTGAAATTTTGAAGAAAAGGAGGGGAAAACAGCCCTGAGGGGACACTGACTCCAGCTCCTCACATAAGCCACACCTTTCACATCCCACCTCACTTCCCTTCCTTATGGATGAAGCAACCTTAGGAACAACCAAAAACTTGGACAAGCTGAGCAAGCCCTGCGCAGCACTCTTCTAGTGCACTGAGCAAAAGAAACACTTACTATAACCTCTTCAGGCCACTCAAGTATCACATCACAGTGATTATTCCCCGTTTTAACATCAGTGTTACAGGCAGGCTTTACACACAGCATGTGCTGAAGGGAAAACGTTCTCACAAATCTGCCTATTTATTTTTGGAAAGGGCCTGACAAAACTATCAGCTTCTATCTTTGACCCACTCTCCTTGGGAAAACCTTATTCACAGTAACCAGAACATTTGAAGGACAAACAAGAAAACAAAACCACTAAAATATAAAGCCAGAATTCATTCCAGCGTCACAGAAGTTCTGGTGCTGGGGAGAGCAGGGATGCCACAAAGCTGCAGGCAGTCACTGTACCTTCTGCAGAGCTTGTGATGGAGCTCGTGGCTTCACCACAGGTTCACTTATTGTGGAGAGAAGCATGGACCTCACCCGTGGTTCCTTGCCCTTTTCACATTCCTCCCTCCCAGTTCCAAATTAGGGAGTTTCTTCTCACTCAACAGAAATTAGACTGGTTTGCTTTTAAAAAAAGTAGGCAATTATGAACCTCTGCTTTTGCTTCTTGTGTGCCAGGTGAGAAGAAGAGTAGAAAGCAGAGAGGTAGAGTTGGAGAAGTACAGGGGTTTCCAGGGCATCCAGCTGCCACTGCTAGCAAAGGTGTGACTGGCAAGCACCAGGGCTCCTTCCCTGCACAGCACCTTCTCCAGGTCCAGTTACCTGTTCCTGCAGCAGTCGCAGAGCAGCAGGCTCCCTTCTGTCTTTGCCTGGGAGAAAGAGGAGGGGGACATGGAAGCCCCCTGCAAGGCCCTTGCCCCTGTCTCCTGCTCCCTGACCCCTGGGGATGCTGGAGCACCCATCAGGTTTTTTCTGATCCAAGTGGGAAAAAGCTCTTTCCATTCTTGGTGCAGAGGAGGAAAGAACTTCTGGTGCTGCCAGCGCTGCTCTCCAATGCCACTCCTCTGTCGTGTGTGAAGTCTCCAAAGCTGCAGTTTTAAGGATATATAGAGGGGCTTTACACCCTAATGAAGGTGAGGAAGCAGCACAGTCCAAGGAGAAAGAGGAGTGGAGAAAGCCAGGATCTCATCCAGCTTTCCATTTTAGAAAAGCAGAACACCATATTTCTCCTTGAAGGACGCAGGGGGATAAAGGTGTTTGTGAACTTTGAGATATAATTAGCAATTTTGAAAATAACGAGAAAAACAAAGACAATAACTCAATCCACAGGAAAGCACCAGCTTGCTCAGGGGCATTTTGAAGTACTTAAGTGATTGTAAAAACTCTGCAGAGTTCTAGGTTCCTCACTAGAAAACTTCACTCTTATCCCAGAAATCTAATTCCATCCTTAAACTGCAAAAATATGAAGCTGTCTTTAATTATGAAGGACTGTCTCTTGTTAGCAGTTGGTCCTAAACTTGCCATGAACCAGAAAGGATTAAAACATTGT